>JAOTQW010000002.1:11586756-11599406 GCA_026260075.1 Sisor rabdophorus | reverse complement strand
GTCATGAGGTAGATTTTTTAAAGTAACATTGAATTTCAGACATACAGTTTCCACATGGTTGAATAAAGCTCAGTTGTTTTTGGATAGAGCTTATGTCATGTCCATTATTTAGATTTATGCTTGAATTAAAACAGTCGATGTCAGAAATTTGGACTAATAAAGAGCATCAACGAAGCACATTGCCAGTAAAGCATATTCAACTATTGTTGTAAGCACTTCTGGATTACAGACGTATGGGAAATAACTGAATAAACAGACTGAGAAATGTCTGTAGTTAAATGTTCAGTAAAATAAAAAGTGTTGATTAAAGTGGCATTGATTATAAAACTCTAGATCTAATCTTTAAAAAAGAAAAATAGTGCTTTGTCACAGTAACTTTGTTTTCAGACAGGTAAGAATTTCCAGGACAGTGCGGTTTGTGATTTCTGGTATTGTGATGTCTTGTTTTTATATAATTTTTTTTACTTATTTTATTCGTTTAACAGAGTGTCTGTTGCGGAAACAGCTGTTTTCATAACTCATCATAAAGATTCATTTTTATGTCATTTGTTAATTACTTGTGCAATAAATATTTGCTAGCTGTTCTATAAGAATTTAACCACTGCTCCATTGTGGAGTGTTTTTATATAGTAGCCCAGGCTTTAGTGTTGTTTGGCTACATTCTACTGTGGATAGTGTCTACACACAAAATCATCCAGGAAGAAGATGAATAAATGAATCAATAATTAATGTCCTGTCTTCATTTTTTTTTGGTTATTTATTTTTTAAGTTGTAAAAATGTATAATTAGCTTTTTCCCCTTTTTTTATGCATCACAGCATGGTATCAGAGCAAAATATTATTCCAGCAAATCGCCAGAAAAGTGTAGGTTCTGAGTAGAGAACAAGCTATGACTGTCCGACGTTGATCAATGTTTATCAGTCTGCTTCCTTTTTCAGTGACAATAACATTTATTTTAAACACAGTTATGGTGAGTTGTTGGAATTATTATTTTCTTATTTTTTGCAGTTCTCCTCGCACCCCTGGGGAGCTTTTGGCGTTGTTTCGTTATCCCCGTGACCCCTACACAGTGGAACAGGCCCGAGCCGGAGAGATCTTTGAGCAGACTCTCTTCCTCATTCAACGGCATGTCAATGAGGGCTTGATGGTGGACACTAATGGAACAGGTATCTCATCGTTTTTAAAATACCAAGTCTGAGACTTTTTTGTGTTGTAATTTTAATGATATATATATATATATCTATATAAACAGATATATATATATATATCTATATAAACAGATAAATATATATAAACCCTTGAACTTTTGTTGTAACAATGGAAAATGTAGATTATGACAACAAGCAAGCTTTAAGGTCCCACTTAATGTGGACAAACAGAAGATACAGAACATTCACTGGCTGCTAACATAATTGGCATTGAATTATATCATTATAGTCTTATTTAGACACAAATACACATACTATTAGTGTGAAATTATGATTAGTATATGTTTTTATAGTATATGTCTAATTGTTTACTCTAAATATCTTAAAGCTTTCCGTTACAATGACTTGGTGTCACCACGCTTCCTGGACATGATTGCTAACCTGTCCGGCTGCACAGCTCACCGCCGCTTCAACAACTGCTCTGACATTTGTTTCCACCAGAAGTACCGCAGCCATGACGGAACATGCAATAACTTGCAGCACCCCATGTGGGGCGCCTCGCTCACCGCCTTTGAACGTCTTTTAAAATCAGTCTATGACAATGGCTTTAACTTACCGCGTGGTGCTGCGGAGAGAAACGTCAATGGTTTCGCTCTGCCTCTGCCTCGTCTTGTCTCCACCACCATGATAGGCACAGAGATCATTACTCCCGACGAGCGATACACACACATGCTCATGCAGTGGGGCCAATTTTTGGATCATGACCTAGACTCCACCGTAGCAGCACTTAGTCAGTCACGTTTCTCTGATGGGCAGCTGTGTACGTCTGTCTGCACCAACGACCCACCCTGCTTCCCAGTCATGTTTCCTCCTAATGATCCCCGGCAGCGTCGGAGCGGCGCTCGCTGCATGTTCTTTGTGCGTTCGAGCCCAGTGTGCGGCAGTGGCATGACTTCACTTCTCATGAACTCGGTTTACCCTCGCGAGCAGATCAACCAACTGACCTCCTACATTGATGCCTCCAACGTGTATGGCAGCTCAGATCATGAATCCGAGCAGATAAGAGACCTGGCTGGGCATCGGGGCATGCTGCGGGAGGGTATTGTACAGCGCACAGGCAAGCCACTATTGCCGTTTGCCAGTGGGCCACCCACAGAGTGTATGCGTGACGAGAACGAGAGTCCCATTCCCTGCTTCTTGGCTGGGGATCACCGTGCCAACGAGCAGCTGGCCCTCACAGCTATGCACACCGTTTGGTTCCGTGAGCATAACCGTATCGCCAGAGAGTTGCTGCGCCTAAACCCACACTGGGACGGAGACACCATTTATCATGAGGCACGCAAGATTGTGGGTGCGCAGATGCAGCACATCACCTACAGTCACTGGCTGCCCAAAATACTAGGCGAAGCAGGCATGAAGATGATGGGGCGGTACACCGACTACAACCCTAATGTCAATTCAGGAATTCTCAACGCTTTTGCCACAGCTGCGTTCCGCTTTGGACACACTCTCATCAATCCCATTCTGTACCGGTTAGATGAAAACTTCCAGCCCATCCAGCAGGGCCACATAGCACTGCACAAAGCATTTTTTTCTCCTTTCCGTATTGTAAACGAGGGAGGCATCGACCCCCTGCTGCGTGGACTGTTTGGCGTGGCAGGAAAGATGCGCGTTACCACACAGCTGCTCAACACAGAGCTGACGGAACGCCTCTTCTCAATGGCCCATGCTGTGGCCCTGGACCTCGCGTCTCTGAACATCCAAAGAGGACGTGACCATGGCATCCCTCCTTATAATGACTACAGGGTGTTCTGTAATCTCACCTCAGCACAGACATTCGATGACTTGAGAAATGAAATTCGTAGCCCCACCGTTCGGGAAAATCTACAAAGGTGTGTTTTATTTTTTTATTTTATTGTTTTATCAATTCTTTTGCGTTCATTTGCTGTGTTGGTAATTCCAGGCTCTATGGCACACCACTGAACATTGATCTGTTCCCTGCATTGATGGCTGAGGATCTCGTTCCGGGGAGCAGACTGGGGCCGACTCTTATGTGTCTCCTGGCTACACAGTTTAAGCGGCTCAGAGATGGTGACAGGTTAACTCCGTTTATAACTCCATGTTTTAACTAAAGCTGGAGGCGCCCTTATTGTTTCCAACATGTTTGCTTTCAAGACAATGGCCGTATGTTTCAACAACAATGACAGAAGCAGACGAAAAAGTAGTTTGGAATGCCATGAGAAGTGTATCAGTTCAAAATTGTATCTATATGTATTGATACTAAACGTTAAAATATTGTTACAATATTGAAAAAAAAAGATATTGCTTTTTGCTATTTCTGATCCTATACTTTTATTTATGTCATTTAAATGTGATTTCTTTGTCTGTAGGTTCTGGTATGAAAACCCTGGTGTGTTCAGCCCAGCTCAGTTGACCCAGCTAAAGCAGGCATCTCTCACCCGGGTTCTGTGTGACAACAGTGACAACATTACCCGTATTCAGTCTGATGTCTTCACCGTTGCTGAGTTCCCTCACGGTTATGGAAGCTGTGAGGATGTGCCTAAGATCGACCTGCGGATGTGGCAGGACTGCTGTGAAGGTATAACTGAGGCTGAGATCATTTATATTTACAGGATCTATTCATCTATTCATGAACCCAACAACCTGTATTGATCTGTTTAATACCGGTATAATTAAGTATTCGCAGTTCATTGACAAGCATCATTAAGCATTGTTCTTTGTACAGTGGTGACTGCATAGTCATAATGAAGATAAACATAAAATGGAAATGTTCATGCTTTATTCATCTTCTGTACCCACTTATTCCCTAGCTAGGGGTCATGGGGAAAATAGAAATAGTAAGCTAAAAAATATTTGCCTAATCGTTGATGTGTCATGGTCCAGTAAGGCATTTAATCAGTGCAGGGAATCAGAGTTATTATCTATGGCTTAAGCAATAAACATTTTATTTCATTTGACTGAATGGACTCCAGTGTTGTGCTGTTATAATGTTGTTATAAGTGTTTGGACATTTACTAAATTGCGAAATCTTTTAGGTTTTTTACATTAATTTTTTATTTTTTTTTCTCATAGTTGTAATTAGGAAAATTAAGACTGGTAAAAAAAGCTTTTTTCCTATTCATTCATACATTAATGCATTCATTTTTATAAACGCTTATTTCCTAATTTGGTGTCACAAGGGTTTGCTGGAGCCTATTCCTTTAGAAACACCAACATAATGTACATGTTCTTGCCCAGGGAATTCTTTCTGTGAGAAAAAAGTGCTAACCACTAAGCCATTGTGCTGCCCCAACATTCTTTTTTTTAGACTGGTGCAACATTTCCAGTGGTCTATTTTATATTTTATTAATATGTGTTAGCGGTCGCCTCACAACAAGAAGGTCCTGGGTTTGAATCCCGGGCACGGGGTCTTTCTTTTCCTCCTACAGTCCAAAAACACGTGCGTTAGGCTGATTGGTGATTCTAAATTGCCTATAAAAGTGAGTGTGGATGCATGTGGATGCATGTGTGTGTGTGTGTGTCCCTTTCGCCCTATGTACGCTGGGATAGGCTCCAGCAGACCCCAGTCACCCTGGTTTCAAAAATAAGCGGTTATAGAAGATGAATTGAATATGTATTTCTACTACATGTAAGCAGTAAACAATTTTTTTTGACATGCAGCTATGTTTAAATCCCCAGACTGCCGCACCAAAGGTCAGTTCAACGCCTTGTCTTATCACTTTAGAGGCCGCAGATCAGTGGAGCACAGTTACAAGAAGACTCCTTCCAGATTGATACAGGATGAAAACAGGTCAGTCTCTTTCTAGATTTAAATTTAATTATCTTGTAAAACTGAAGACTTGCTATTTATTTTAGATATGTCATAGGTGGGCCAAAATTCTTAGTTAATTTTAATTCAATATTTTTGTT
This sequence comes from Sisor rabdophorus, assembly GCA_026260075.1. Lineage (NCBI taxonomy): Eukaryota > Metazoa > Chordata > Actinopteri > Siluriformes > Sisoridae > Sisor > Sisor rabdophorus. The sequence continues at coordinate 11,594,329 of JAOTQW010000002.1, read as the reverse complement.
TTTCAGTCATAATGGTGAAGGAATTGTCGTAAATGCAACTCTTTCGTCAAAGTCGGATACTGAACTCCAAGTGAATGACTTCCAGGAATTTGTTATGGACATGCAGAAGACTATTATTAGTTTACGAAAACAGGTAAAGACTGTAAATGCAGATTAATGCACAAATGCACAAAACACCTTTTGTTTTTAAAAAACCCTCACTCCTATGGGCGATTTAGAGTTACCTAGAGTCAACCGAACATACATGTTTTTGTACTGTGGGAGAAAACCGGAGTACCCAGAGTAAACCCATGCAAGCACAACTTTATTTGTGATTTATATATTTTATATAATATTCGTTCATTCATCTTTTCGTCTGCTGGAGCCTATCCCAGAACACATAGGGCGAAAGGCAGGGGTTACATCCTGGAAAGATCGCCAGTCTATTGCAGGGTCAGGGACACAACCACACACGCTCACACCTTCACTCCTATGGGCAATTTTAGAATCACCAATCAACCTAATGCACATGTTTTGGACTGTGGGAGGAATGCTTTGCCTTTTTAGGTTACCACATTTTAATGTTTCTCAGATTTAACTGTGAAAGTGGTGATTTACTGGTTAAGCTCTCAGACTGCTAATTGGAAATTCGGGGTTCGATTTTTCAGCACAACATAGTTGTGACTTTTTGGGGCCCTGAGCAAGGCCCTAAACCCCAACTAAGTTAAATAAAAAAAGAAATGCATTAGTCAATCATAGCAATGCTAATGCAACTCTTTTATTAAATTCCAACATTGAACCACAAGGTCAAAAGTGCGATATTCGACAAGTCAATTACGTTGCCCACTGAGGTTGTTGGCCAAGACAACCAGCAAGGGGCTTATTTAAGGGTCCATTGAATACTTTGAATTAGGGTCTCCTCTAAATGGAGGATTATTGTAGCTGTCAGCCTTCACCACAAAATAAAAGGAACATTGTGAGAGTGAGGTAAAAAACATGCCACGATTGACACCATGTGCATGTTCGCTTTGCCTTCGGTTCAAAAACAGCATTAGAGATACATTGGTATATTTTTATATATTTTATTTTTAGTTTTTACTAGTAGCTTTTATGGTTGGTTTAATAATAAGGCATTTGTTTGTGCAACAATCTTTATTTACATTTTTGACATTTTGCCCCCATTTAGGGCAACTTACATTGATCTAATTAAGCAGTTGAGAGTCAAGTGTCTTGCTCATGGGTCCAACAGTGGCACCTTGGTGGTTCTGGGAATTGAACCCATAATCTTCTGATTAGCAGCCCAGCACCTTATCTCATTTGTTATGCATTCCAATTCCAAGCAGTTGTACTGGCGGATGATTCTGTACTGAGGATTAAATAAATTATATTTTAGGATAGCACTAAAGCAAGGTGCCAACTTAATTTCTGGAAAAACAGTCAATTGCCCAGTTTATTCAAGGAGGGAAATAACTAAGCCTCGCTGCACTCTAACTCTTCCTCTAGAGAGATGACAAGATGGGTTGGCGGTGTTTAAACAGGATCAGATAGCCCAGCACATTTTGAGATTTTAAACTGAGTTTTAGTGTTGTAGGCAATCTAGATTTCACACACACATGGCTTTAATTGAGACACTAGCTGAGTTAGAGCTGGAATGGATTGTGTAACTGGCATCACAGCTTTGAACTTTGGGAACATGATTCTTATTTGAAAACCTATTACCGCAGGAATATACTGAGATGCATGCTGACTGTGCACCTCTGTTATTTAACCCAAGGCAAATGATTTACAGATGCCTTTGCTAAAGTTTGTCCAATTTTTTTAAGCACTGATTAAGAGAAAGTGTCAAAGCTTTTACATTTACAGCATTTTGGCAGATGCCCTTATTCAGAGCTATTTTCTTTTTTACAACTGAGCAATTGTGCCTTAATTGTGAGGCCCTGCTCAGGGGCCCACCAGTGGTAGTGCAGTACTAGGAATCAAACTCATAAGATTCTGGTTAGCAGTTCAACATCTTTTCCACTCATTTTTCTTAAAGTATCCAAGAGTAACTAATCTTCTATACCTGCCTAATCCCTAACTCTGAGTCACAGGGGTCTGCTAGAGGGTCTCGGCATAGGACGAGAGGCAGGGGTACACCCTGGTCGCCAGCCCATTATAGGGCCACACATGGACAAACAATCACACACTCACATTCACTCCGATGGGAAATTCAGAATCACCAATCAACCTATCGTACATGTTTTTGGACAGTGGGAGGACACCGGAGTACCCTGGAGAAACCCACACATGGGCGGGGAGAAAATGCAAACTTGCCCAGGAATCGAACCCGGGACCCTAACATGAATATAAAAATCGGTTCATTTAAATTATTTAGTTACATAACAATTAAATTACCCGTAAAAAGTCTTCAAAAACCTCTGTTTAAGTCTAAAGCTTTTAAATTTCCAAAAGCTTATAAATTAAACTCACTGTACATCTTCTGTCCCTAAGATAAAAAGACTTGAAGTCCGCCTGAGTAAAACGGACTGCACCGACCATGAGGGAGGACAGCGGGGGGACACAGAGACCTGGAAGAAAGACCCCTGCACCAGATGCGAATGCAAAGTACGTACATGGTGGCTGTATATTCTTGCGTTTGAACCAAAGGCTTTTTTTTACATTCTTTTATTACATTTTAGTTAATCACTTTTCTACTGCAAACCATGCTCTTATTTCACACTATTCTCATGAAACAGTTTTAAATCTAGCAAATTCATTTATTCATCTGCTGGAGCCTATTCCAGCGCACAAAGGGCGAGAGGCAGAGGCACACCCTGGACAGGTTGCCAATCCATCGCAGGGCCACACATAGACAAACAACCACACATACACACACACACTGGGGCAATTTAGAATCACCCATAAAACCTGTAAATGTTCATGTTTTTGGACTGTGGGAGAAAACCGGAGTACCCAGAGGAAACCCATGCAAGCGCAGGGAGAACTTGCAAACTCTGCACAAAAAGACCCCTTGTCTGGCAATCGAACCCGGGACCATCTTACTATGAGGCAACAGTGCTAACCATTACACTAAATTGTCCAGCATACGTACCTGCATAAGTCAGTGGTTATGTACCCTAATGTACATGATCAACCCTAATGTCCATGTTTTTGGAATGTGGGAGGAATCCCACACAAGCGTGACTCCACACAGAAAGACCAGTGAATCCAACCCATAACCCTCTTGCTATGCGTCGAACATGCTAACCACTACACCAACGCGCCGCCTACCTTCGCCATCTTTTTTGCATTTGAATGCAATGCATTTTATTCCCAACACTAATAAATATTCAAGTCAACTGGTTCTAATGGTTCTAAGATATTTGTCATTCTTTTTAAAATAGTGTTCAAGTGTTCCTTTCAACCGTTTGACTTAATACTTTCTTCCAACAAGGCTCTAGAAAAATAAGGAGTTGTTTTGCGATTTTTCATGAATGTAATCGTGATTTTTCTTTAATAATCCTGAAGCTTGGCGACTGTGAATAATTTTTATCACTTTGGTGTTAATTGTTTCTCCTTCCTTTCTCTCCTCTGATTTCTTCTGTGTGCATTAGGAGGGTCAGGTGACCTGTTTTGTGGAGACGTGTCCCCCAGTTTCATGTCCAAAGCCTGAGACTCTGAAAGGTGTTTGCTGTCCTGTGTGTCTCTAACATCCATCAAAGAAGCAGTTCAAAAGAAAACATCATGTATAACCTCAGGAACACCAACGTATTCAAAGAAAAGACTTATCCAATGCAACCTGCCATGTCTACATGCCACAGCAGGTTTTTTCTTTTTGTTTTCTCCCATGTTGTCTGGCATGGCATCACCTTCCTTTTTGCCATTTTATTCATTTTTTAAAATAAATCAACAAAACAATAAAGAGAAGACTGCCGAAATGATCTGTCCAAAGACCTTTTAGAGAGTGCCGGATATGTTAGCCGGTCCCTTCCTGCCCTATTGCGTGCACTGAAGAGTCCAGCTCCAGAATTCTAAATGATTTAGCTATGTAGTCTTCAAAATGGTGCTGTCAGCAAATGGTGCTACTTTTCCCAACATTAATACATATATAGTGTATGTAACCTTTTAGGTATTTTTATGTCTTTATTTTTTAAACGGTATGCAAATGATCTGCACAGGTAATTTGTGTTTACCGAGGGTGTTCCTGGTTTTATAATTATGCAAAAGTCATTTTATAGGAAAAAAAATACGAGTTACTCCAGCTTTTACTAAAATTTTATGGTGCTTTCTTCTCATTTATTAATCATATATCTTTACATGTGCAGCCAGCTTTTTTTATCAAAACGCTTGTATATGAAGATAATGTGAATATATTGAAAAAATATATTTGTAATTGAAGAAAGTCTACTGATCGCTAAAGTTTACTTCCGATAGCGACTAGTTCAACATCTGCCACTTTTCACGTTTGCTTCGTTTGCCCTGACACTAAATATTTCACAGGGGCGAACTGTAGCTGAGGAAAACAGGTCTTTGTGCTTGATCGAGTTACATCATGATCTTGCGACACTTGTTTTAAATCGATATAACTCTCCTCAGACATCTTTGCTTACCAGTGCAGTATTTCTAGCCTGTTTTCAGAAAGGTAGTTTACTGCCAGTGAGTCCCTTTCTTCATTTGAACAGGTTCCTGACAGTGTTGACGAAAACCATTGCCTAATTTTTACAGATTGCGTGCTCATGTCAGTACTTTTTCCTCTGCATTTTTATTTTCGTTTTGTCTTTTACTGAAATATTTGGTTTTAAATTGCTTTCACTTTGTTCTTTATAGCCGTAGAAGGTTCTGGTCCCTTTCACCGTCATTTCTTTCTTCCTTTGTTAGTTTTATTTATACATATACTGGGTTACCTGATGGCATGTAGACCGACGTCTTCCCCTCTCTCTGTATTCACTCAGCTCAATCCGACCTTATATCCGGTTATGCATGACTTACACAGGTCTTTATTCATTTCTCTCTCTGTGGCTCGCCTGTGGATAGTCTGAACATTTGGCTGAATGTTTTTGTCCCTAGAGTAGAAATCATGTGAACAGCGCTGATGTAATGCTACAGAATGTGATACTCTCTGACCTTAGTATTGCTTTAATTAAAGCCATACGCAACAGCGAGACCTAATGCTTTATTATTATGTGAAACTGAAGAATAATACAGTGGAAGCTATATGATTAATTAAAAATCCTAAATATACTAGCAGGCACATTAATAGTTTACTTTTACAGGTATGTCTTTGTCCCTGATTGGCCAGCATTAAGACATGGAGTGTGTTGGCAAATTTTAATTATAGTAAACAGACAAATTTTAAGTTGTTGATGTTTTTTTTTTTTGTTTGTCATTGTGTTTCCACTTGATTTCTTTTTTTCCTCCTCTTTCCACCATCATCTATGATTGTGTCTCTATAGTCCAGATTAACGTCTGCGCTCGTTTCAGTTTTACCACCCGACATCTGTCCCAAACTGCCTATTTGCAATGCACTGCACTACCCTGCATGACTGAACAAACTAACCCCAGGGGGTCCAAACAATTTCATGACATTCTGTATTGTATTTTCTGCCAGATTGTTTGCACTGTATTGTACGCCTTTCAACAATAATAAAATGAAACCCTTTGACTCAAAAATGTTTATTTAGACTCATAATTTCCAAGACTATCTGTACATGTACTGTATATCTAATCCATTCCCACTGGGAGATCCATTCCCATCTATTTCTAATCTAATCAGTCTGCAGTCAATATAGTCTACTAAAGATCAGTGATATTTCAACATTTTCCTTCTATGGATGTGTAAATGCAAAAAATTCTTTGCAAAGAGAATGGTGAATTGTTTACTTAGTTAAAATCCTAAATTGAATTGAATTTGGTGTTCGTTTTAAATACTTATAACTTATAAATAATATTTTTTTTGCCCCTATCCAACTGAGCAGTTAAGGTTAAGGCAGTGGCAGCTTGGTTGTTCTGGGAATTATCTTACAATCTTACAATATTTTTCCCGGCCCCTCTTTACACACTTTCTTTATATGAAGATTTATTTGAAACATTGTAATTCATTCATTCATCTTCTATACCTGCTTATTCCCTAACTCGGGGTCAAAAAATACAACTTTTTCTAATGAGAAGTGGCAGTGTAGTGGTTAGCACGGTCACCTTACAGTGGATTTTCCCTGGGTACTCCGGTTTCCTCCTACAGTCCAAAAACATTAGGTTGATTGGTGACTCTATATTGCCCATAGGAGTGAATGTGAGTGTGTGTGTGTGTCTATGTGTGTGGCCCTACAATGGACTGCTGACCTGTCCAGGGTGTACCTCTGCCCCTCGCCCTATGTGTGCAGGCATAGGCTTTGTGACCCAGAGGTAGGGAATAAGCAGGTATGCTTGGGTTGTGTGATGTGGGTTGGCTTGAAGTGCCATTATTTTATGTATCCACTACAAAGTTGATCATTTGATTATCTTTATAGAAACCTGCAAGTATTTTATTACTTGTACAATACGCCACACGCTTTTTTTTCTGTTCCTAAAACATGATGGCTCACTGGGAGAATAAAAATTTTATAATAAAAAAAAGTGTCACTACCAATATTTAAGAATTTTCCTTGTTGCACTTTAGAAAAAAATTAGGTCCTGTTGGCACTTTAGCCTCTCAAATGTGGTGAGATAGACCGAATTTGGCAGGCTGCGATTGTCTATTTGCCAGGATTTCCAGATGTTATGAAGTAAAGCAGCTCTACTATATTCTGACTGGATTGCAGATAAGTATTAACAATCATCTCCACATTTTCTCCAACTTGTGGAAATGAAGGACATGGGACAGCTGGGAATGTTCACTGTTGTGTTTTTCTTGTCTTTCTATTGTTTGCCTTTAAAATGCACTAGAGTGTTGCTTTGTCAAACCAGGTTCCTGGTCTGGAATATAAGAATGTCCTAAGCAAGCAGGTGATGCAAGCGGTTTCCTGTTTCTGTTCTTTCCAAAATATGTTTCCTTTCCATTCTTGTAAATAAGGCATACTTATAATATTTTACTAGTATCCATTGTAGACAGTGTGTATAGGAAACTGTCCAACTGCATGCATGCATGCTTCTCATTATATTCCACTTTCAATGTTTAGACTAAAATAAAAATAGACTTATGGAATACAGGATAATCTCCAACAGCTCTTTTGAACGCTACATAAAAGTGTCATGTGATCAAAAACAGAATTATATAAACCAGTCAGATCAAAAAGAAACGTTGACCCCGATCCAACAGCAGGTTGTTTTCGTTTATATACTTTATATACACGCCTTGTTCAGTGGTGTTCCAACACACCTAAATCGCATTTTATTGACCTTTTATTGACCTTTATTGACCTTATTGACCTTTCTGTCATTTGGCAGATGCCCATATCTGGAGCAACTTGCATTTCATTCATGCATTTATCTTCTATACCCGCTTATTCCCGTACTTTTCGGGGTCACGGGGGTCTGCTGAAGTCTATCCCAGCGCACACTGGGCAAGAGGCAGGGGTACACACTGGACAGGACGCCAATCCATCGCAGGGCCTCACACACACACACACACACACACACA
>JAOTQW010000002.1:11566351-11578051 GCA_026260075.1 Sisor rabdophorus | reverse complement strand
AAGCGCGGGGAGAACATGCAAACTCCGCACAGAAAGACCCTGTGCCCGGGATTTGCACCCAGCACTTTCTTGCTGTGAGGCGACCGTGCTAACCACAACGCCACCATGCCGCCCAAAATAATATCATACCAACAGTAAAATATGGTGGTGGTAGTGTGATGGTCTGGGGCTGTTATGCTGCTTTCGGACCTGGAAGACTTGCTGTGATAAATAAAACCATGAATTATGCTGTCTACCAAAAAAGAAGAATGTCCGGCCATCTGTTCGTGACCTCAAGCTGAAGCGAACTTGGGTTTAGCACCAGGACAATGATCCAAAACACACCAGCAAGACTACCTCTGAATGGCTGAAGAAAAACAAAAGGAGGATCTTGGAGTGGCCTAGTTAAAGTCCTGACCTGAATCCTATTGAGATGCTGTGGCATGACCTTAAAAAGGCGGCTTATGCTCGAAAACCCTCCAATGTGACTGAATTATACAACAATTCTGCAAAGATGAGTGGACCAAAATTGCACAGTGACTCATTGCAAGTTATCACAAACGCTTGATTGCAGTAGTGGCTGCTAAGCATGGCTCAACCAGTTATTAGGTTAAGGGGGCAACCACTTTCTCACACAGGGCCATGTAGTTTTAGATTTAGTTTTTTCTTTATTTAAAAACCGTGTTTTGTGTTTACTCATGTTATCTTTGACAAATATTTACAAAAGCATGTGTAATAATGCAGCCGACGTCTAAAACCTACATTTAATTGTTCAATTATTTTCTTATTAATACACTATACTGCCAAACGTTTGTGGTTACCTGACAATCAGATCCAAATGTGGTTTATCTCCAAACTGCTGCTACAAAAATGAGAGCACACGGTTGTCTAGAATGTTTTTGTATGTTGTAGTGTTACATTATTCCTCCACTGAAACTATGAGACTCCAACACCTTTCCAGCATGACAATGATAATAAAAAAACATGAAACATCTATGAGATGAACTGGAACACCAACCACACTCCCGACCTGAAAGCAAATCTCACATTCAAGCAACAAATTGTAGTGGAAAATTGTAATAGAATATTGGATTTAAATCTACAGAAAAATGGAGACTAAATCTGGAAGAAGATCCTTGAAAAAACACATCAATCTGATGGTCAGGTGACCACAAACCTTTGGCAATAAATAGTATCTAATAACATTTTAAGGCTTACCGAAGTTTAGTCCACTATTCACAACCCAACACAAACGGACTTTGATCTTTTAGCATATTGTGTTCTTCATATTATGAGGTGGTGGTCTTGCATGCATCCCTTCCTATCGCAGAATGGACTGCAACACAATGATCAATTTAAAACCTTTTTTCTTTTATTTACAACCTTGTATATTCAAATCAATAACTGGTGCTCTGGCATATACTAAATACTTCGGAATTGTGTTATTAAATTTTTCCCATTTCTGTCTTCTATAGATGACAGAAATGTTTAGACCCTGAAGTTTCCCGGGGGGTGCCCCTGTCTAGACAACTGTCGCAATGTATTTGGACTGAAATAATGTTTAAACAGATTAACAGATGGCATTAAAATTACTTTAACATAATTAAAAATACTAGACAATAATTCATTTATTCATCTTCTATACCCGATTATTCCCAAATCTCGGGTCACTAGGGTCTGCTGGAGCCTATTACAGCGCACATAGGGCGAGAGGCAGGGGTTACACCCTGGACGGGTCACCCGTCCATCGCAGGGCCACATTCAGACGAACAACCCCGCATGCACTCCTATGGCCAATTTATAGTCACCAATCATATATCATACCTGTGGTAGGAAACCAGAGTACCCAAAGGAAACCCACTCCAGCGCAGAAAGAACATGCAAACTCTTCACATAAAGACCCATTGCCTGTGAATTGAACCCGGGTACTTGTGAGGCGACCGTGCTAACCACTGTGCCACCGCGCCGCCCTATATACACTAATTAATCCTGCATAATCTGTTTTATCTTGATGACATGGTGAGTGTATACACTGTATTGAAGCATGTGGGTAAAGCAGTCCTTGTATCGAATTCATTGACGTTTCCATTCTTTCATCACATGTGGTTATGTACATCCTTCAGTGAAAAACACTCTTTCTCTCATTCTTTTGTTTAGCCTGTGTCTGCTAGCTGGCATCCCCTATGTTAATGCTAATTGGGTAACAGATGTAGGGGTAGTATTCTTGTTGTCCTATGTTAACCTCTGCAATGTCAAGTCCAACCTAAAAAGAAAATAAAGCATATTTAATGATATATTTAAAAAGAGCATTTAATTATTAAAATACATTGCAAAAAATGCAGCTGTTTATTAGAATCTAAAAGTGTTATGAGTAATAAGTATCGTAAAACGTTCTGTAAAGGGGATCATTCTTATTTCTCTGGGATATATTCCTGTTTTCTTCCTTATGATAAATAACAAGTAGCTAAACTTTAATACACGGTTTGCATCAAAATAAAACAGGACCAGTCTGGTCCTACTAACTAATGTCTCCACTTTCTATTTATTTATTTATTTATTTATTTATACATGAATTCATTTATTTTCTATATCTGTTAATTTCCTAATTTAGGATTACAGCGTCTGCTGTAGCCTATCCCAGCTTTTTTTAAAGGGCAAAAAACAGGTAGTAGGGGTACCGCCTGGACAGGTCGGCAGTCCACCACAGGGCCACACACAGACACACTCACTACTATGGGCACTAATCCACCTAACAAACATGTCAAACTAGCCACAGAAAGGTCCCTGCCTACAAATTAAACCTGAGGCTTTTTACTTTATACTGTCCGTGTTTCTACTCTTTAATGAATTACTTATTTCATTAATATTTATTTAATTGGGGGTGCGGTGGCTTAGTAGTTAGCACAGTCTCACAGCAAGAAGGTTCTGGGTTTGATTTCCAAAGACAGTCCAAAAACATGTACATTAGGTTGATTGATGACTTTAAATTGCCCATTGGAGTACATGTGAGTACTTGTGGTTGTCTGTTTATGTGTTCATCTATGTAAGTAGGTATTGAGGATAATGAATAAAACTAATCCTAACTACTGATTATGAATTATGGTTGTAAAACACTAACTTCCTGTTTTCCAGTCACCGTTGTGGGGTCCAGGTGTGTGAATACTAAGTTGAGCTCCTCACGTAGCCGTTTAACCTGTTTCTTCTGTGGCTGGAGCAGCAGAGCCTGAAAACTGACTGGCAGACCGTACCTGTCCCACAACATATCTGTCACATGGAGCAATTTTATAGGATCAAATATTACATTTTTATATATATGTTCATTATAGATTTTACCTGAGGACTGACTCAACAAACACTCTGAGGGCCTTAGTGTGGATCCAGGCTATGAATACTTCATTAAAATTTACTTTCAGCCAGCGCACAAATATTCCCTGGTGATGGAAACAATTCTGTCATCACTACTTTAAAAAAAGACTGCAGCCCTGCTTCTGAATATTATGATCTATTTATCTGTCCATGTCGCAGGAGTGCAGTGAATAAAATCAGGCAAATACAGGTCTTAAAGGCTTTAATGCTGATATCAGAATGTGGGGAAATGTTCCCAGAGAAAATTTTGGTTAAGTAGTTCTATAATACAATACAAACAGTTTATATAATTTACACAGAATACTAACAAAAATGCATCCTTAATAAGAATATACTATAGAGTTCAATTCCTGTGTCTTATGTGACTTGGATAGAGATGGCTTGGTCAGGTATTTGGATAACAGGTACTACAGTGGTACTACTATTCATTAATTCATTCATTCATTTATTCATTCTTTCATCTTCTATACCTGCTTATTCCCTAACTCAGGGTCACAGGGGTTTGCTGGAGCCTATCCCAGCACACATAGGGTGAGAGGCAGGGCTACACCAGTCCATTACAGTGCTACAGACACCTGAGGGAAATTTAGTATCACCAATCAACCGATTGTACATGCTTTAAATACTCTCAACATTGACTGGTTAACTGTATATATCATTATAGCTCCATCTGCTGGAAACAGGATCTGCCATGTTTTACACTTTTTTTTTTTCTTTCATCTTCTATACCCACGTATTCCCGAACTTGGGGTCATGGGCATCTGCTGTAACCTATCCACCCTAATACATAATACACCCTGGACAGGTCACCAGTCGACCGCAGGGCCACACACACACACACACACACAACCACACACACTCACACTCACTCCTATGGACAATTTAGAATTACCAATCAACTTAATGCACATGTTTTTAGACTGTGGAAGAAAACCAACGTACCCGGAGGAAACCCACAGAAGTGTGGGGAGAACATGCAAACTCCACACAGAAAGACCCCGGGATTTGATGCTAAACACTATGCCACAGCGCCACCCCTTATTCAAACATGCAATGTCCAATATGTATTCAACTTATGTATGTTAACTTACATATTTAGTTAGAACTTATTTATTATAATAACTTTTAGTTAAAGTCAATGTGCCACCAAATGGAAGCATGATTTATTGCACAAAAAAATGACCCGGGTACAAGGACACTTTGAACTTTTAGAAGAACTTAATTGTAAAATGTAACTGAAACTTGACCTGCATCTGTGTTTTATTCATTGTGCTGCTGTTACAGTATATGTATAACTTTCAACTGTTATAGACATTTTTACATGTTACTCACATACTGTTCTTTCTTTTCCTTGCTCAGGCAGCTCATCTCCTGTTGTTGCTTGTCTACTTCCTCTAAGCTGAAATCCCGTACTACAAATCTACACAGGACCGCATACTGGTTGAGATTTTACAAGAATATTTACCTGAAAAGTATGCAGGCACTTACGCATGTTTTTTGGCATTGGCTTTGAATTCATTGACTGCATTCTTGAATAAGGTCACTGTGAAAAGCCCAGCATCTTCTTCCTCCAGCAACTGTCTAGGTTACATAATAAAAACTGTATCAAAAATACTGCACGCACGACAAGGTGAATCATTGTAAAAAAATTCATTTATTCATTCATCTTCTTTACCCGCTTATTCCCGGATCTGGGGTCTGCTGGAGCCTATCCCAGCTCACATAGGGCGAGAGGCAGGGGTGGGAGCGAGGAGAACATGCAAACTCCGCACAGAAAGACCCTGAGCCCGAGATTCGAACCCAGGACATTCTTGATGTGAGGCGACGGTGCTAACCACTTCGCCACAGTGCCGCCCTAATTTTTTATTTATATTTTAATTTTTGAAATCAGCCACCTAGGGGCGGCACAGTTAGCACGGTCGCCTTACAGAAACAAGGTCCTGGGTTCGGTTCCCGGGAAAGGGGTCTTTCTGTTCTCCCTAACCAAAATCCGAAAGCATGTACAGGTTGATTGGTGATTCTAAATTGCCCATAAGGGTGTGTGTAAGTGTGTTCATTTATGCATGGCCTTGCGATGGACTGGTGACCTGTCCAGGGTGTACCCTTGCTTTTCGCCCTATGTGTGCTGGAAAAGGCTCCAGCACACCCCATGACCCAGAGTTAGGAAATAAGGGGGTATAGAAAATGAATGAATGAATGAATGAATAAAATCAGCCATCTGCACGTCTCGCATAGTAAGCGTGGACTGATCTCTTGTAACAGACTACTTAATCAGGATGAAAAAAATAGGCTAATTAGAGAGACCGAGATGGATATCATTCACACAGACTCAGGTAAGAAGCTTGCTTTCCATCAGTAACTTTAAACTAGGGTGACTATAACCTGCTGACCCACTCCTAGAGCTGTATGACTGGCTGATTAGTTAGCGAAGTTAAAAATAAACAGGGGGGGAAAAAACAGGAACTAACCTGCTGGAACGTGGAACCACAAACCCTGACAAGGACTCATAGATGTTTTCCCACTGTCTAATGCACACTCTGTAAAATGCATGTGCATACATGTAGTGTAAATACCTGAAGGGTAACATTAATGCAACAGCAAGCTGAAATAATTAAATAATCTGTTTTCAATTGGCTGTTGAATAAACCTTTAAGCACAGACACACACTAACCTGGGAACCACCACTAGTAAAGTAGTGAGATACTCAGAGTCGAGAACCAAGTCTTCCTTTCTTACAATGCCAGTCAATAATCTGGTGTACAGACCTCCCCTGGAAGGTGACAATAAAAGTTCATAATTATATTGCATTTTATTATAAAACATTTACTAAAAGTATAAAACAGTATAATGGGGTGGCACTGTGGCGTAGTGGTTAGCATGGACGCCTCACAACAAGAAGGTCCTAAATTAGGAAATACGCAGACTAAAAGATTAGTAAGCGAGTGACTAATTTAAAAACCTTATAAGAAATCTAGTTCTAGTGAAAAACTAGACATTTAGCAAAATCTTGATGTAAAACATTATATGTAAATTGCCCATAGGAATGAATGCGTGTGTGGGGTTGTGTGTCGCCAGTCCGTCGCAGGGCGACACACAATACCACATGGGCAATTTAGAATCACCAATCAACCTAATGCACACGTTTTTGGACTGTGGGAGGAAACTGGAGTACCTGGTGGAAACCCACGTAAGTGTGGGGAGATCATGCAAACTCTGCACAGAAAGACCCAGGATTCTAACCCAGGACCTTCCTGTTGTAAGGGGTAGTTGCGTAGTGGTTAGCACGGTCGCCTCACAACAAGAAGGTCCTGGATTCGAATTCCGGACTCATGACCCGGATTCGCACGGTATAGAAGATAAATGAATGAATGCCTATTATTAAATATGTAAGTGTGGTTAACTTGATGTAAAAGAATAAGAAACCTTATTAAGAAAAGTAACAGTATGTTTAGGTTACATAACATGACTCCAGTTATTATTTGTTTTCCTATAAAAGCACTTCTCCAGCGTGTTTTTTATCCTAAACTTACTCCTTTTTTTCCTCAAGCGATCGCAGCCGGAGTTTCACATCATTGTATGCCGCATTTCGAGACTTCATCTCCATCTCGACCTGGGCCACTTGCTGACGCGCACACATGCAGCCACCAACACAGATACGCACACATGAATATTAAAAATAAACTTCTCTTGAAGTTATGTGAGTCAGGTAAGGATGGGATGTATACCTTGAGGATAAGATCAGATAGAGGTTTAAGTGGCAGGGCAGTGGGGTACTTGGCTCTGTCCCACTGGAACTTTGTCATATAAGTAGTTAGATCCACTGAAATATCAGACACCGTGAAAGAAACATTAAATTAACTTAAACAAAAAATCTTTTTAGAAATTGTGTAAAGTAGGACATTGATTCACAAATCCCTTAACCCAATAACAGACTGAAACAAAAAAATGATCATGAAAAATAAACAGCCAAAATGTGAAAATGCAGGCAATTCCTCAACTCACATGGATACATCCAGGCCACTATGGGTGGCCGCCATTTCGTTTTTTCACCTTCCTTCTCTCTCGTCCATCAAGTCAGAAGTTTTAGTTTACTATTATAAATTATATTATCGAATAGACTTTGTTTAATATTATCTGTTTAAAATAAAACATAAAATATCTAATTTTTAATAGTTCATGGTGGTCATGAACAGATTAAGCCTTATGGTGTAAACCTTATGGTTAACTTCAGGTAACGAAAAATTTTGAAACAGTTTAGGAAAGCATTGGGTTTGTGAATCAAGGGTCTCCTGTATTAACCTTTACACTTTTGCAAATATTTTTTAACTGATCTGGGAGCACAGATTTAAGAAATTGTTTATTTATCAACAATATGTTCTAGTCAGTTCTGACAAAAATTTTGAGTGTAACCCAGGTTTGTGGTGCAACCGTTTGTCCTAAAAATGTTCAGTTGGGTTAAAGTCAGGGTTTTTCGTGATGCGCTAATCTGTTTACTAATATAGTTAATGTAAAACAGGTTAACTAAGGTGGCACTTGGCAGCAGCATGTATCCTGTGGTGTTTAAAAGGTAAGAATTTGTTACTATGACTATGAAGATTATGAAAATTATATTGTACAGTATTGTATCATCTGCCATAAAGTGACAATTGATATTAAATATCAATCACTTTGTTTTTAAAAAAATGAAACCATTTATGATCTATTACAAGTGTTAACTGACTACTTTTTGTAGGTTGTAGAAATATATATATATTTATCCAGGTGACAAAGTTAGATATATCTCTTATAGGGGCCTCATCTATTAATTCAGCCAGGAGACCCCACTTTATCTTGCATGGTCCAATTCTCTATACAAGTGTCAAACATACCTAGCAAGGCTTGGAAATACTTTTTTAGTGGTGGTTGTGGAAGTTCACGATGTGCCTTTTGCTCTGGAATGAAGAAAAATGTGCATGTTCAAAAATAAGACATACTAATATAAATACTAAAACATAAATGTTTATTTTGTAAATATTTATTGCCATCTTATATTGTTCTTATATTAGGGTGACACAAAAACTACGCTATGATATACACAGGTAACTGAAGCTTTGAAGGGTGAAGTTAAGAAGGGTGGAAACTGCCACCAGTTAGAATATAGAAAATGTTATTAACTAAGTACTGAGAGCTAGACGTCACTGTGCCAAGGTAACACTGCTATACCTCCATTAGCCGGAAGGTTCTCCATTAACTTGTCACTGGAGTGTTCCATGAGCTCTGCCATACACTGAGCTGTTTGTCGCATAACACTGTTAAATCAATAATAAATAAAAAATTATTATATTCAACTAGCAGTAAAAGACAGGTTATATATAATCTATGCATGGTAATTTTTTTTCTTCAAAAAGTCTGACAAAGTACAAAAAAAATCCAAAACACATTCAGTTAATATTCTAATGTTCTAAAACTCTAACAAAAAAAAATATTGACCACCCAGGACCTAATTTTCACTCAGATGAAGATAACTGTCATCATGAAATG
The DNA here is from genome assembly GCA_026260075.1 of Sisor rabdophorus. Classification (NCBI taxonomy): domain Eukaryota; kingdom Metazoa; phylum Chordata; class Actinopteri; order Siluriformes; family Sisoridae; genus Sisor; species Sisor rabdophorus. Next base: position 11,569,186 of record JAOTQW010000002.1, on the reverse strand, counting down.
GAAAAAAGAAGGAAAAACCGAGAGCTCAGTTTCCACAACACAAGGTTGCACGGAACATTGTGAAGTAGCACCTGAAACAAGAGCCCGCTGGATTGAGTGTCTCGGCTAATGATAATTGCGATATAGTTGCTTGAATTTTCCCAAAGACAACACAAGGAGGCTGGACGGATGTGTCTGAGCAATAATATACCATACAGAAAAGCACAGTTTTTAATAGATGTGGCTAAACCTGGGATTTAATTGAATAAATATTATTTAAAAAATTAAACGCTAACTCAAGGGAAATATGTTTCAATTATTTTTATTTCAATTAGCAGTTTTAGAAAATACTTACCTTTCTGTGTAAGAATCCAGCCTGTAAAGGTCATCAGACACACTAAGCAACATATCCAGCGTGCCTACCTGGTACAAACATAGACTGTTTAGGTACATACTTCATGTATAGGCGGCTTTACAGTGACCTCTCTGTGAACAGCGAGGATGAGAATGACAATATTCAGTTGTAAGCTACATTTAGTTTTAATATATTTTTCCCCAGGAATTTAAAGAAAGTGTTTCAAGTGGTTTATGGCATTGTTCAGGATAGATTATTAAGCCACACAGTTTTTCCTTAAATAATTATCTGTTTAAAAAAAATCAATAAAATCTAATTGCAAGCCTTTTGTAAACTTAAAAAAATAGAAAAAGATAGAAATGTGAGTTTGGCAACCTAACACTTTTTAACCTGTATAGTACATGTACACATAACCCTGTTCTGTCTTGCTACAAGCCTTATGTGTGTACTTATGCGAGCACCTATATAATTATAGAAAAATAACATCTCTGTTCTCAGTAGGCAAGATCCAGTTTTACCTTTAGCTCTGGAATAGGAAATCTGAAGTAGCTTCCCATGCTGAATTTGACTGTGGATCTTTTAAGCTTCTCCAAAGATTGACAATTTGCTTTGTCCAGAGGAACGGAAATTAGCCAGAACTCGGCCATGCCTTCCTCACCCACTTTTCGACTGTGGGACCGTGTTGCACTTTAAAATCTGAGATAAGAGAAGTTCATTACAGCAATTGGAAGTCATTTGCATTGTAGGCATCAGTAAGAAAGCTGTACAAAAGCATCGTAAGATTATATTTCACCTCTGATTTCAAATGACTTCACTGTCTGGAAGGCTCGTGTTTCCAAGACTGAAAAAAGTATATCCTAACAAATTTAGATAACTCTCAGTCAGCCATTTTTACATGCTTAACAGCACATATAGCGTACTACTTAGTATATTTAAGTATATTTAGCACTGACTTTTTTAACCTGACTTTTCTTTCTTTTTATGCCACTTTGCTTGACATAGGAATGCTTTAGCCACAGCTGGTGTATATCTTAAATCATACCAATATGTTAAAGATTCAACCTATTAGTGATGATTGCATATTGTACATACATAGTTTTCTGTAACACAATCATTAAGTAGAATACAGATTACCACATTTACAACCAAATACAATAAATAAGATAAGATAATCTTTATTGATCCCACAGTGGGGAAATTAAATGTGTCCTATTTTAAAATAGGTTCGGTGTTTTAATCCAAATGCATTTAACAGCACTGTATAGTTTATAATAAACAATACGGTTAATAAGTTCAGCAGGTTGTTAAAATAAAAAATTCATGATTCATTTAAGGCTGAGAATTTCCATTACATCTTCAATGACATTTAAACAAATTATTCCACAGATAGTAGGATTATTGCATGCTGGTTTTGTTTACAGACATTTTAAAAAATTTTTTAAATAAAGCCTAAACAATTAAAAAACAGAAATTATATCACACGGGATGAAAAGAAGTGTAGATGATAAATTTATATTTCTACCTTAAAATGAAGGTGTCCATAATCAGTTGTGATCCATATGGAGGTTTAATGCGTTTATGTCCTGTCCATGACAGACTGTGCTCATGCACCTCTTGCACATTACTGCACAGGAGAATACTCTCATCTGTCTCACACACACCCAACGCTGTCATCACTCAGTTAGACCAGATAGGATCGGCTGACGTCATTTCTTATTGATGACAAGCACTCCAGCCACCATGATTTGTCTTACCGCGTGTTTACCTCATTTCAGTTATGGATTTGTTTGTTTAACAAGGTTTTTAAATTTTCGTCAAAGTTGCTACACCAACAGTCAAAGCTATAGACAACTATGCCAATGCTTATGGCCCACTGACCATCAGGGGGCCCGCAAGATTTATTTTAATTTCATTTTTTTCATTTACTCATCTTCTATACCCACTTATTTCCTAATTTGGTGTCAGGGGGTCTGCTGGATGTTTATCCTAGCACACATAGGGCAAGAGGCAAGCGGTATTTAGAGTCACCAATCATGTACATGTTTTTGGACTGTAGGAGGAAACCGGAGTACCTGGAGGAATCCCACGCAAACGTGGGGAGAACATGAAAACTCTGCACAGAAAGACCTCGAGCCCGGAAATCAAACCCAGGATCTTTTTGTCGTAAAGCAACCATGCTAACCACTACATCACCACGCCGCCCTGTATAAAATTTTTTTAAACAGTATTTGTGATTTTTTTCCTCCTACATGTTTTTTTGGTTAGCACTGTTGCCTCACAGCAAGAAGGTTCTGGGTTCATTTCCCAGGCGAGAGATTTGTACATTAGGTTGACTGGTGATTCTAAAGTCTTTGTGTGTGTGTTTGGCTGTGCAATCTATGTGCGGTCCTGAGAATTACCGGCAATCTGTCCAGGGTGTTCCCCCTGCCTTTTGCCCTGTGTTCATTGGGTTTCCTCCGGGTACTCCGGTTTCGTCCCACAGTCCAAAAACATGTGCATTA
>JAOTQW010000002.1:11546306-11566251 GCA_026260075.1 Sisor rabdophorus | reverse complement strand
GGTACTCCGGTTTCGTCCCACAGTCCAAAAACATGTGCATTAGGTTGATTGGTGACGCTAAATTGCCCTTATGAGTGAATGTGAGAGTGTGTGTGGCTGTGTGCATGTGGCACTGAAATGGATTGGCGACCTGGTCATATGACAATTAGATCAGAACCATATGTGAAAGCACACGGTTGTCTAGAATGTTATGTATGTTGTAGCAGTACATCATTCTTTCCCTGGAATTAAGACCCTGAGCACAAAACCCATGAGCTCCTTCATCATGTTATTATTAATAATTACTTATAATTTAATATATTTATAATTAAATATAATGTTATTATTAGAGTGAAAAAACACAAGTGTTTGGCACAAAGTCCTGATCTTAACACCACTGAACACCTTTAGGATGCACCAGAATGCCGACTGCACCCCAGACCTACCTAATAATCTCACTATTACTGTTGGAGCTGAATGAAGAGATAGTGGAAAGTCTTTCTAGAGGAATGGAGCTTCATCAAAAAGCAAAATGGAAATAAATCTGAGAGCGGTGGGGTGGTGTAATGTTTAGCACAGTTATCTCACAGCAAGAAGGTCGCGGGTTAGATTTTTGGGAAAGGGATCTTTCTGTGCAGAGTTTGCCTGTTCTTCATGCCTTGTGTGGGTTTACTCTGGGTACTCTGGTTTGTTCCCACAGTCCAAAAAACACGTACATTCGGTTGATTGGTGATTTTAAGTTGCCCATAGGAGTGAGTGTGTGTGTGGTTGTTCCTCTATGTGTGGCCCTATGATGGTGACATCCTATATGCGCTGGGATAGGCTCCAGCAGACCCCCCTTCCTGACCCAGTGTTAGGGAATATGCGGGTATAGAAGATAGATGAATGAATGAATGAATAAGTGAAAGAATGAATAAATAAATCTGGAATAAAATTTTCTCATGTGTTTGAGGCGCTTAGGTGACAACAAACTTTTGGCAATACAGTGTAAATGGTAAACGCCGCAAATGGTAAAATGACGGCATGAAAAAATCCGCAAGACTATCTTATTACCCAAACGTGTCTGTATAGGTTCGCTCTTGGCAAACTTAATTATACATGTAAAAATAAATCATTAAAAATATAAAAGTTAAGCATTTATTTTCCCGTTTGCTTGTTTTAAATGTGCGCTTTACAAATCTAATTGTATGTATTTTCCTCACAACACCAGCCTTCATAACATGTCATATCTTCGCGTTATATCGCTCATTCCGACATCACTTAAAAAAACCCTAAAATTAAAATGATCGTATTATATATTAATACGTTACAATGTTACAGAAAAACAATTGTTTGTCGTATTTTAAACCAGAAAAGAAACATATTGTGGCGTTTATAAACCAGTGTAGGAACTTTAACTTTAAGTGATAAAGTTTCCACACGGACATTGTTTGGTGAGCAGCGCGATCTTGTTGTCGGCCCAACGTGGGTCTATAGAGAAATCATTCTTGTGTAAATAACATTTTATATGTAAAAAAAGTTTATATTATTTGATCGCTTTAAAATGCAGGTGTCCAGTGTAAATAATATAAAGATATATAATCTGAGTCATGGCAAGTCTCTTCCTGAGGTAAGATATCCAATGGTTTTTTTTTAAAAGCGTTTATCAAGCATGCATTTCGTATGCTTACGTAAATGTGATTCAACGATAATGATCAATAGCCAAGTACGTCATTATTATATATAGTAGATTTTACTTACTTTTATTCCAATATAATAACGCTAGCTGTGTGATTGAGTTGAGTCTACTGCTAAATTGATGTGGATTCTAATTTTATTGCTTGGTGATTTTGCTACAGTGGCTGTCGGACAGAAAGAAGAGAGCTTTACAGAAGAGAGACACTGGTAACTTTGGTTTAATGGCACTTTGTATGACTGCCGTTTGTATTTTTTTGAGTTTGGAACCTGTGTCTCCTTTACAGATATCCAGAAGAGGATTGAACTCATTCAGGATTTTGAGATGCCCACTGTTTGCACCTCTATTAAAGTGTCACGTGACGGACAGTATATTTTAGCTGCAGGTTTGATCTAGAGCCACATCAACAAATGAAACTAATAAATAAACTAGTAAATGTTCACTTCAATGTCTCATGCTTTTTATTTTTGGGTACAGGCACATACAAACCCAGGATTCGGTGCTATGACACTTACCAGCTCTCTCTGAAGTTTGAACGGTGTCTAGATTCTGAAGGTGTGTGTGGATAGATAAAACTTTGGCATTACAAGGTAAAAGTACATAGCAACAAAATAGTAGAACTGTACAAATGCAAATACAAGGGTATGTACCTTTATGTACGAGTGTTCACAGCAGGAAATGTAACATTTGGCATCAAGAAAAAATGTGCATAGAGTATATATTTTGTAGACATAAACTGAAACTTTATAATGTACGTTATAAATCAACTATGTTACACAGAGAAAATGTAACTAAATGTATAGGGGGAGGCAGAACTGAAGGATGGCAAGTAGTGAGACATGAGTATCCTAGCGGTGTAATGTATGGAATGTACTTCAGTATATTTCCATGTGTTTGTGGACCTTGATGGTTTTTCTTAAACTTTTGGCCGTATAATGGATCTGTATACAATTCAATACAATTAATTTTAAAGTGCTTAAAACATGCTTGAAATGTGTACACTGTAACAGGCATTAAAACAAAGTAGAAAGGACAAACTATTACATTATTGTTATCATTTGCAGTCATGTATAATCTTTTGTTGATATTGAACATCCTGGAATGTGACTATTGCACACATTGCTACATCGATGTTGAAGCGATTGTGCATCCCTAGTCCTAATTAAAGACTTCCCAAACATGGGAAAAAATATAACAGAGATTAAGATTAAACCAAAGTGCAGTCTCAATAGAATATCTGTCTAATGGCACCTGTCTATTGCCACATAAGTAAAAGTAGCATGAGACACATGCAGTTTCATAAATTTTGTTTTAGCACAAAAATACAGTTGTTCTTAAATTGGGAACCGTTCTACCTAACTACCCTTAGCATCAGAGGTGCTGAATTTGTGTGTTGAGTGTGTCTGTCTGTGGGTCAGTATACTGGAATGAGAAGAGACTAGTAATGGACAACTGACCCGAGATTTAATTGTACTGAATCTTCATATGTTCTACAATGTTTTTTTAAAATCTAAATTACTAGTTTTATTTAATTCTTTTTTATGAAATCACATTTTTAATAATCCCAAATTTGCTGATATCAGGTATAATCGAAATGCATTTAATTAGCATGTTATTAAGTTTTACTCATATTACCCATCCCTGTGTGCTTTATAAATGAGGATATGAATTTTTGGGCATGACTTCACTTATTAAACAATATGCTCTATGTTATAATACTTTGCTGTGTGTGATAGTTTTTACGTTTATTTCTGTGCAAACATTTTATGTTTTGTTAGTGGTGGCCTTTGAAATCCTGTCTGATGACTACTCTAAGGTAATTACCATATCTTGGATTTATTTGTATTTATGAATGACCTTTATATTTATTTTTGATGCATTTCTTTTAACAACTTCTTTAAAAAAGCATGACATTGTTTGTTTTCCTGTGTTTCTCTTTAGCTGGTGTTTCTGCATATTGATCGCTATGTGGAGTTTCATTCCCAGCACGGTCATTACTACAAGACTCGTATTCCCAAATTCGGCCGAGATTTCTCTTGCCACTACCCATCCTGTGACTTGTACTTTGTAGGAGCCAGGTAAAAGAAAATGCTCCTGCCCATGAAATCCTTGTTTTAATTTGTCCAAAAAGTTCACTAGTAATGACTCCTGTGATTCATGGTGTCTCTAGTTCAGAGATCTTCCGTCTAAACCTGGAACAGGGACGATTCCTTAACTCTCTACAGACCGATGCAACGTAAGTACTTAACCACCAGAGGGCCCAAAGTGATCTGTGATCACAATTTGAACAGTGGGCTGTGATCACAATTTGAACAGTGTTGTGTTTTCTGTTAAGAAGTTCCATAAAAAAAACATGAATGTTCTTAACAATTAAAACAAAGTAGTATGATGGATTTTTGATATCACCACAAGTCATAATTTTAGGTGAACATTAATTTTAACGCCTGTCTTAACAATTACCAAGCTTATATTTTTATTTAGGGAACAGGAGCTCAGCCTGTTCACAATACCTGTGTTCGCAGAAAACCACACAACTCGGTGTGTGTGTGTGTTAGAAAATGTATTTTTTTTGTCTTTAAAAGCTTTTAGGTGCATTTATGGCTGCTCCACCCTCTGGTTCATAAACACAATGCATCAGCAAGAAAACGCAATCTATTTAGTATTTTATCATTAAATCAGTTTCTGTAATTTTTAAATTGCATCATTTTGTGTTTTTTTTTCTTGCTGCCGTTAAACAGGGAGATCAATGTGTGTGACATCAATCCTGTTCATCATTTATTTGCTGCTGGGACTTTAGAGGTTGGTGTTGTCAAGTGATTAGTGCAATAATTTGCAGGTTGTGTGTTTATTATAAGTGTACATGTTGGTGTGTATAGGGAAAAGTCGAATGCTGGGACCCACGTGTGCGCAGTCGGGTGGGAATGCTGGACTGTGCTCTTGGCAGCATCACAGAGGGAAGCGAGTAAGCTCTAATCTTATCCTCATGATCTAATGCTTGCACTCGGCTGCGTGTAAAACTTTGCGGTTTGAAATCTCTTTCATCCTGTTTCTATTTTGACTACTGAAAGTAAATCCCCATTGGTTGTTGATGGTGAGGTGGCAGAAGAAATTGTGTGATGTTCTGAATTTGTCACCACAGTGGTATTTTTTCATGCCTACAGGGTTTCCTGACCCTTTTCAAAAGCGTTTTAATGCTGTATCCACTTTGTGATATAAATTCGGCGCTCATTTAAATATTTTAATTCCATAACAGCAAAACAAGTCAGGTCTAACTGAATTAAGAATACATGTTTACACACTGTACATCAGCAAAAAAAATATAGCCCATATATGACAGAGATGTTTTATTAGTGGTCCCACAGGCTGTGTAAAGTTCTTGATCCTTGTTTTAAAAGTTAAATTTGACTAAAACATATAGAGAAATAACTTGAATGATGTAATTATATATTGGTAAAATAAAAAAAAATATTTACGACTGTCCTAGTTAACACGTTTTTCGAGACACGAGCCCTCTCTTATCGGATGTTTTTGCTACAAGTTGCAAGCTGAAATTTGGGTTATGAGTCAGCTTCAAATACCCCACCACTAGTTGGCGTATCAAACGCTGCAGTGACTGCTACAAAGTCCGCCCAGCATCCCGTGTTCTACTAATTAGCTAGTCAGACATGTACGTTGGCAACTGCAGTTATCTGATCTCTGAAGTAAATTATATCTAATAAAGCAGTTTATTGCTGCACATACCGTGCTATTGTTTTTTATACAATATTTATTTACAAGTTTATTTTTATAATTTAAAAATGTTACAAAAATTGCTTATTTTTTGGGGGGACCAGGATCAAATTAATGGCAATTTAATTGAAATTTATTAACATTGTAAGATTGTGGTTTGACTCAAGACAATCCGCTGTAAAGCGTGAGCTAATCTTCCATCACTGGTTCAAACAAACCATATTTTTATTAATTCATCTTCTATACCTGCTTATTTTCTAATTTAGGGTATCTGCTGGAGCCTGTCCCAGTGCACATAGTGTGAGACGTAGGGGCCTCCCTGGTCACCAGTCTATCGCAGGGACACACACAGGCAACCACACATACTCGCAGTTACTTCTATAGGCAATTTAGTGTCACCAATGAACCTTATGTACATGTACATTTTGGACCTTGGGGGGAATCAAAAGTACAGTGGAGAACATGCAAACTCCGCACAGAAAGACCCGGGAATCGAACCCAGGAACTTTTTGCTGTGAGGCGACTTTGCTAACCACTACCCCACAAAATACACTCAAATTATGTCGAGAAGCATTCATTTTAACCAAATATAATATAAATGTTCCTCTAAAACCATGCGGTTGCACAAAAAACAAAGTGAATGACACCTCAGCACATGAATATCGGATTAAATTAGCATGAATTATGAAGTGACACCCTTATCCAGAGTTCAATACAACTGAGCTATTTGGAGTTTAAGGGCCCTGCACAGGGAACCAGCGGTAGTGAATTGGTGGTGTTTGGAATTAAAACTACAATATGTCGGTTGGCTTTCCAACACCTTAATCGCTGCACTACCACATATTCTGATTTTTCTTTTTTTTATAGGCAAAAGTGCATTATAAATTAATAAAAAAAATTTTTGCTGGTGATTTTCTGTAACCCTACCTTTTAAGTGAATGGGTGACTGAACCAAAAAAAATCAAACATTTTTTTCATTTTAATTTGTTACCTGTTTGTATCTGTTTATATCTAATGTATTGTTTTTCATTATCAGAGTGGACAGCTTGCCATCTGTTAGTGCACTCAAGTTTAACGGTTCCCTGGGTCTGGCTGTGGGCACTACAACAGGACAGGTCGGTTACTAACAGTTAATATGCTCATTATTTATAGCAAATTGTCCAATCTCGTTCACTGTCGTCAGACTAATTGCGTATATGATATTCGTTCTTTTTTCGTTCTTTGTCAAGCGTTTTACAGCGTGAATCTGAAACTGCTTTACTTTAAGATAATTTATAAAGCAAGAAACACCTCGATTTAACTTGTAAATCTTTTCTAAAGCTTATGACTTTATTCATTCATACATTTATCTTCTATACCCGCTTATTATAATGTATAGTAAAAACTGCAAAAGATGATCCCGATTACTAATCTACTCTGTAAAACAACTACTATTACGTATAAATGATGCTTCTGATTATGTATATCTTAATATTAGTGTTTCTAATAAAGCAATTTGTTTGATAGTTTAACAGTTTTTTTTTAAGTAATGAATTAATTTTAATTGATGCAACATAAAAATACACGTATAGCTGATGGATGACGTGGGCAAAAAAAACCCCAACAAACAATTGTCGTAAGCGATGCTAACAGCTCACACAGTGGCAGAAACCCTGTAACCCTTTTCTCATCACCTTATGCACACCTACGCATGCAGCTGTGCTGACAATAGAAGTAGATACGTTATTTTTGAAAGCAGTGAGGACAAATTAGGTTGCAGGATGCTGGAGCTACAGATACTAAATTATGTAAACAAAACAATAGTTTTTTCATTCATTCATTCATCTTCTATACCCGCTTATTCCCGAGGGGGTCTGCTGGAGCCTATCCCACCGCACATAGGGTGAAAAGCAGGGAGTACACCCTGGATAGATCAATAGTCCATCGCAGAACAATAGTTTTTAAATATTGATTTTTAGAATGCTTCTATGTTTCCGTTTTTGTATTTCCTTTTAATTTGCTAGCAAAATTGAACTTTTTTTTGGTATCAACCGAAAATAACAGCATAACATCGAAAATGTGTGAGTTAGGAACTCTCAACCTAATCCTACAGCTTGTGCACCCTTTTAATCTGCAGAAATAAACTTTTTTTTTGTCTCTGCAGGTTTTGTTGTATGACCTACGTTCCTCTCGTCCTCTGCTTGTAAAGGACCATTATTATGGCTTCCCCATTTGCGCTCTCCACTTTCACAAGCAGATGGATCTTGTGATCTCTGCAGACTCAAAGATCATCAAGATGTGGCACAAAGACAATGTAAGCACATCACCGCCACCAGCCACAATGTCAATATCAATACCCATATCACCAGGAGACTGGCATACAATTAGACTATGTCCACTCCTTCATTTCAGGGTAAAATGTTCTCCTCCATCGAGCCACCAGCCAACATCAACGATGTGTGTGTTTACCCTGAATCAGGCGAGTACATTCATCCAATGTTTAAAGCTTGCCTGCATTCTTTGAGTTTTCAGATAGCAGGTAAACGTTACCTTTCTGCATAACACAGCGACCTTGTTGTGATTTTTTTTCTTTTTATTCTGTGAATTATACAAGTCTGTCAACAAAGATTATTTATAGAAAACCAGTTTTTTTACCTAGGGGTGACCTAGAAGTATAAATATACAAACCTAAAAAACAAATAAAAGGAATAATTTAAAGATGCACAAGACATAATTTTCATAGTTTTATAAAAAAACTATAATGATTTTAAAGGGTTACACAGTTTAACCAACCTTTTCAGTTGTAGCGCTGCTTGTAAAATCCATATTAACTTTGCTAAACACCTGTGGTTTTTGACAAAGTCTTACCAGCTAGTTAACCGACACATTAAATATACTTTAAACCTTAAATATAAAACTTCTTTTTTTCACATCTTACAGGTATGCTCTTCACTGCCAACGAAGACCCCAAAATGAATACATTTTACATTCCTGTAAGTGACTACCAAAGTTTTAGTCTGGATTTTTAACTAGGAAATCCCCATCTAGTGTTTTTTTGGTCCTCACCTGAATGACTCATTGATATGTACATATTTCCCAACAGATCGCAGATTTGTGCTTCTGTTTATAGCAGCTTTATGCTGCAATTTCCTTTTAGTGTAACTATATACACTATTGTACATGGTTACCTAAGGCAGGTAGTATTTCTGAATCCTTAGTATGCGAATTACAGGATGCAAAAACCCAGATGATATACCACTCCCACCCGTATTTTAAAGTATGCATACAATGTGCACTTTACTATCCCTTGAGACAGTGGGAGTGACAACTTGTTATACACAAAAGAGGCAGAAAGCACAGATGTGCTGAAGTGCTGTAAATATTCAAAGAAAAAATAACTTCAAGCTTCAAGCCCATCGACCATTTTTGGGATTATCAAAACACCAGACCTCCTATTCAACGATATCAGTATCAATAATCATTTTGCACAGTCATCCTCCGATTGTAAAAGTGAGAACGTTATTATAGGAGTGAGAAAACCTTAGACGTGTTTCATGTAGTTTTAGATCATCTACACATTGTGTATTTGCAATGTGACAGCTTTTATAGCACAATCATATGTACTATTTTACAGGCCTTGGGCCCTGCACCTCGTTGGTGCTCCTTCCTGGATAACTTGACTGAGGAACTAGAGGAGAATCCAGAAAGTACAGTCTATGACGACTACAAGTTTGTTACCCGCAAAGACCTGGACAATTTAGGTAATTTCCATAATCTCAGATGTGGCTTTTTGTTTTTGTTGTTTTCTTGCCAAGTACGAGTAACTAAATATGTATAATATCATAAAATACACATGTGACAACAGTCTTTTTTTTCATTTACCACACTTTTTGATGTATTTGAAGTTATTGCAGCAAAAATGTAACCTTACTAAATTAGTGTAGCAAAAAGCCGTCTGTCTAGTTCTGTAATGTGAATGTATGCAATAGGAAATCTTTTGCCGTTGCCTGTAGTTCTCTGATCCATTAAATACACAGTTTTGCTAGAAGCATTGCACTGAGATTGGTGACTGCCATTGAATATTCGTAAATAAAATCTTTTACAGAATGTCATGCTTTTGTTTTTGGCAATCTGACTAGCAAATAGATAATCTTGTTTGGGTCAGTTTTTTTTAATAATATGAATCACATTGACCTGCATTCCCCCCCCCTTTACAATGCTTAAGGGTAACTTTACTTGGTTAAGTTTGCTTACTGTGGTCTGTCAGTTGCCACACCAAACTTTAGTTAAATGTTGTTATATCATTATGGGCAGGTTTAAAATCCTTTCAAATATCTCTTAACTAAGGTGTTTTTGTAAATACTTTAGATATTTGACTCCACTTTGTTGCAAATACATAACCCTGAGGTAAATTTCTGCTTGTTAAAGATATCAGGTGGTATCTTATCCCATCCACTGACGCCAAGTCCTAAAGTACATAAGTACATTTTTATTGGATAATGACTTTAGTTTCTAAATTCTTTTTGGTTCCCTCACATCTATGAAATGTCACTTTTAATAGGATGAAAATTTTGCATTTGCCAAAAGCCTTCATTTACTATAAATGATAAGGGCTGAATCGGTGACAGGTCATTTAACCTTTGCCTTTTGTCTTATCTTTTTTAATACTAAATGACAGTGTCATTGGGAAACCGGCATAAGCCATCATTGATTTCTAAATCTGCTGAATGTTTCTACTGCGTGTTTGAACTATGCAGCATTGTGAAGTCTTTCAGCCTGCTGTTTTAGGCAGTTTAATGCTGAACTGCTCTAGAGATTTAAACTACATGCACAATTTATTATCATATGACTCATATGAAATGATAAGGATACAATTATTTAGGCTAGTTTTATTTTATGACTATTTTCTAATCCTTAAGATGACACAATTAGACAAGGCTATGCCATTTTCATATGATTTATATATATTTTTTTATTATTATTAGTTAACATTTACAACTTTGAGCAGCTAAGCAATTGGTAGTTAAAGGTCCAGCAGTAGAAGCTTGGTGGTACTAGAAATCGAACCCCAATCTTCCAGTTAGCAGTCCAACACCTTAACCAATAAGATGCCGCTTCCCCTAGTTAGTTAATTCATTATCAGAGATTGAAACATTTATTAGTAAAGCTTTTGCTGTTGATAATTGAAAAAATCAGGAACCGCATGCTTTTCTACTTATTTAGAGTATAGCCTGTTTGGCTTTCAGCTATCCAACCGACTGTTTTTTCTTCTCAGGTCTGACACACCTGATTGGCTCTCCTCTGCTGAGGGCCTACATGCATGGCTTCTTTATGGACATCAGACTCTACCACAAGGTGCGTACATTAGTTGGAGTAAAAGTACATGATCCCAATACATATTGTTAAACGAGATCATTTGTAGCATATTTTGTAAAGTATTTAGTAGTAAAATTGTATATAGAAAATATATTTTATTAAGACTACATCAATATTATTATTATTATTATAAATGATTTTTGTAAATTAGCACTATTTTAAATACATTTTTGTAATAAAACCCCCCAGGTGAAAAATATGGCAAATCCATTTGCCTACGAGGAATATCGCAAGGACAAAATACGACAAAAAATCGAAGAGTCCAGAGTCCAAAGAGTACAGCTAAAGGTGACCTCTCTCTCAATCTTTTTTTTTTATTTTAATGGTAAATTCAGTGAAATACAGTAAGTTTTCCAAAATACTTTTTATCCTATAAAATTTACTTCAATACATCAGCCTATATAAGCTGCACATAAAGCTTGGACATTAAGCATTATAGTGTATATATATACACTATTGAGCTGTTAAAACAAATAGAAATGTAAATAGCTAAAATAATAAGCAACCAATGACACACACATAGTATTTTTTTACAAACATAGTATTAACTAAACACTTTGAGATTGGCTTTTACAGCTTCAGTGCTTAAATTGCAGTTGCAACACATTGTAAAGCATAGTCTGTTTGGGATCTAGATGAAAGATCATTTGTAGCCAAGTAAATATTTTGCTTGTTAAATAAGAAACCTTCTTGTCTGTTCTTTTTTTTCTGAACGTTGACAGGACCTGCCAAAGGTGAACAAAGCTCTTGCAATGAAGCTGATGGAGGAGGGAGAGGGCAAAGAGTCCCGAAAAGCTAAAAAGAAAGCCAAGGTAGGAGATAATTTTAATGTAGAAATCATAGTAGTCAGTTGTGTTTCTCCCAAATGAGTATTTTTGAAACACAACTAATGCATTGGTCTGCGTTTGTCTCAGTGCACTACCAGCATACTGACTGATGACCGTTTCAAGATGATGTTCGAGAATCCAGACTACCAAGTGGACGAGCAGAGCGAGGAGTACCGCTTGCTCAATCCCATTGTGTCCAAAGTGGGCCAGAGAAGGAGGCAAAAGCTGCAGCAGTTAACAGAGGAGGAGAATGTTATGAAGGTACAGTGTGACACAGATTAAAGTAAATATAAGACTTTGAATCATGATTTTAAAAGCATTTTTACGCATGGTAATGTTTTCAATTAAAACCTGTTGAGTTAATATCATATTAATGATGTTATGTTTACTTCTGGTTGGTAGTAACTTTTCTGGAACCGAAACAAGTATCAAACATATTGTTTTTCATTTATTTGTTATTTTACTTTATATTATGCCCTATTACAATCCATTAAACGGAGGTGTAAAATTTAACATTGGAATCCTTTCTGTTAGTCGGATGGAGAGGAAGAGGAGCTGGAGGGACGGCCCAGCTCTGAGGAAGAGGAGAGTTCAGACGACGACAAGAGTTGGGTGGAAGAGGTAAGGGAGCAGCGCCGTCTGTTACGGGCAGAGCAAAGGGAGCGCCAGTTTAAAGAGAAAAAGGACCAGGACCGCAACACCAGTCTGCAGAGTTCAGATCCAGTCCGAAAGTCTGAACAGATCCAGGCTCAAAGCCAAAGTCAGCCACGCTTCTACCAGATCAAAGCCGGAGAGGAGTTTCGCAGCTTCGGGGACGTGGCACGCAAACAGAAGATGCAAAAGTACATACTAAAATTATCCTAAACTACCATTATCTTAAGGTCAATGACATTGTGTAATGTGAAATTTGTTCCATAAATAACCATGTTTGCTCAGATTTAGATTTTAACAAACTGGTGTTGGTTAAAAGTTCTGGTGATTTAGTCCCACAATTTTTACATGGTCAGTTTTACGAGCAGACCTAATCTTAGTCATGCATAACAACTCAGATATATTCTACTCGTATGACCTGGCTGCTGTTTAATCACAATCACACATTGCAGAAACTAGTATTAAAAACTTGTTTTTTGTTTTTCCTACTAAGCACATCATTTTATTTGATAAGCAAAGTAAGATTAATTTTATTGTTGGCATTGTTATCCGTGATCACAGCTACTTCTTGCTTTAATTAATGGTTCAATGCTTTAAAAGTTTCATAGGATGAACTACATCTGAAAGTAAATATTTTCTGTGAAATATCTGGATTTACAGATATTTGATTTGATGTACAGTGGTCAACATTTTAAGTGGATCTGAAAAAGCTAATTGAAATTGAACAGTAGTTTGTGGCTAAGTGGTTTAGGTGATGAACTGCTAACTGAAAGATCACCAATCACTGCTGAGCATCTGAGCAAGGTCCAACTTGGTGTGTACCAAATTATGTAAATTTTCTGATTTTTTTTTAATCTGAAATATATCAAGATTTTGGTTTGAGATGAAAGGTCTGATGAAAGATTTTGATCCACTTTAAAATGTTTACTTTACTAAAATACTAAAATGTATTAGTTTATGGTATTGTATGACTGTGTACATGAAAACATATTTCTTTTTTTACTAGGACCTCACTTGAAGAGCGACTAAAGCTAGAGGAGAGCTCAGGAATGCTGAACCTCGCTGACTCTGCCGTCGGTAGCAAGCAGCTGACCTTCACTCTTAAAAAGGTGAGCACTTTTACCCATCAATAGCCTCATTTACACCAGGAAACGTCATAGGAATTGTCAGATTTGTTAGACATTTTGTGTGAATGGGCAGACATGTGGCTTAAAACACTAATTAACACGCTTAGCTATATACAGTCATTGAGTTATTTTAACATCCAAGCATGTCGAAGTCAATTCTCTGGGTCGTCGTTCTATTTTTTATACACATAATAATTAAATTGTGTTTTAGTTCATCCCAAAGGTTTTCAGTGGGGTGTGGCCAGGTTTCAGATGTTAAATTCATGCTTTATTTTCAGTTCTTGAACCTGTCTTTAATGTGGGTTTGCCGCAAACATGCTCAACTACAAGAAAAACCCTCCAAAACAGTCTAAAGCTTCAACCATAAACTAAAGCCACTCCTTTAAATGATTTGCCTATGACATGGTCTGTGAATCCACATGACTGTTGATGCTTCCAAAGCACTTCAATAACAGGACTTAATTTTATTGACGTCATTCTAAACATCAGTTGTCAGAGGTTATTGTTTGCCTTTTGAGTCATTTACAGTAAAGACCCTTTATGACTGAACTTTATGGCTAAAATAAATAACCTGTTCATTTGAGGCATTATTTGTATACTCAAAATGCAGTAACTTCCTTTTGCATTATGCTTTGCAACATAGTGCAATGTTTAAGTGGCTTTTGAGATTTAGTTTTTTAAGGGTGTACAGATGTCATTGCGGATATTTTATACCCAGTTCAGACTGAATGACTTGTTTTGAAAATCATATTTAAAAGAAAAAAACTTGGTACCTACAATTATACTGGAATGCCATGTAGGATTAACCCTTACGGAAACCCCTAGGCTAAATGTAAATGGATTTGGAGCTCAGTTGAGTTATTTAATTTCTTTCTTTTGATGGTTCTTTCTTCCGTTCGATTTTTTTCCCCGTTTTAGACCTTTTCTTTCGGAAGTCAGCTTTTACTGTTTATGAACTCCAATTAGCTTGTTTCCCTGGTATTGTTTGTTTGGTATAGGTTCCTATCGAATCTGGGAATACCAGTCTTAATTACATTTACAGCATTTGGCAGACACCCTTCCGCCCTAATCAGACTTGCATTTATTTCTATTTTTATATATAAAACTACACAATTAGGTTTTAGGGCCTTGCTCAGGGGCCCACTGTGGTGCTGGGAATCCAACAACTTAACCACTTAGCCACCACTTAGTTACTTATGAGCTAAAGTCTCTGCCTTCCTTTTTTTCCTACACACTCCACATTTATTTCTGCTAGGAAATCAGATTTTTTTTTCTGTTGTTCTGCTTAAGGAAATGTGTCTTTGCATGATAACAGTCCAGCAATTTGTTGCATTTGCTTGTTAAGGATGGTGTATGCTGCCGGTTCTTCAATTTCCAGCATATCAGATTTTTACGCAAAGAACACCTGAGGGTCCTGTACACAAAAGCATTCACAACGTGATAGTTATGGTTATATATAACTTAAGTTGCATATTTACTACATAGAATTAAGGGGATTATTTCAGAAAATAAAAAGCAATACTTAAGCTTAAGAACATTTATGTTGATAAATCTGGTTTGTAATAGCTATGGTGACTAAAAATATTTTAACGTAGTTAACTGTAAAGTTTAGATATTGGTAACAATCTCTCTATGCTCGATTTTGTGCAGTGAGTTAGCACTCCATATTTTTGTTTCTCTGATTGTAAAAACTCAAGCTAGGTTTCTCCTGTGCGATTTTGTACATGAATTTGTTTGTCTAAGATGAACTTTAAAATCCTAAAAGATTCCTTACACTTAAAATATCTTGTCTTCGATCAGTAGTTTGACCGAGTAGGTTCACAGACAGCTGATTGCCAGAATCAGGAAGAAAAAAATTATCACAACAGCTGTTAGTGTCAGATGGTTTTAGACACATGCTTGCAATGTGATTCCTTCTATGATGACCATTAAACTAAGAACCAACAGGACCCCGTACCTGATGACATGACTAAGGCGATAACTCTAATGAACAAAGCAGCAAGAAATTTTACTGAGCAAAATTACCGCTTAGGTTTTCTGTTTGCTACAATTTACATGAAAGAACGTGGGTTTACCGAACGTGACATGAATCGATGACTTAAAATTGCGAACTAGTTTTTTTTAATTTATTTTTGCTGTTTTTGATGCGCCTTGAACCCCATTCATTCTAAGAATCCTACAGTGTGACATGGGGATCGTGTCAATCGAAAAAGACTAGTGTGCGCCTGAATTTAGTCAAATGGTACATTTTGCTAAGTAGTAGTGCAGGAATAAAGCCAGTGAGAGAAACCATGTTTTTTTTCTTTCTCTGGAGCCGTCACAGATTAAAGATGATTTTAGGACTCTGTCTAACTACAGATTTCAAAGTCTCAGACGATCCTTTAATCATCAGACTTAAGTAAATTTTAAGGTGAAAGTGAAGTTTAGCTGTGATTAACATTAGAAAACTGTAAGCCATCTTGATCGCGGTGGCTCAGTTGGTCATCATGTTCAAACTGATAAACACATCTAACTGCAGGGACTTAGTGGCTAAGACAGGCCAGATTTAGAGAGCAGAATTTCATGTGTGTCTTGATGGCCATAAAGTATTGCTTACCCTTTTAAGATGATGCCCTTATGTAGTACATTATTTTGTGGTGTAAAATGTTGAGGCCACACAGAGAGAGTATAGTGCTTTTCAATACTGCGTCTACCTCTTGTATCGGTCACAGACAAAAAAAAGAGAGTAGTTTATTTTATTTAATTTTTATTCATATTAAAAATATGAAAACACAAAATAATAATTTATATTTTCTTAAAAGGAGAAATTTTAATTTTAGCATGGCTAAAACCAAAGAACTGTCCAACCTGTCTATTTCGTGTATGATTTAAAGCGAGGCTACCACACATTTGTCCATGGTTTCCACATGGTGGTACATTTAGTTGAAAAAAACACATTCAATAGTACATTCACCATACAATTTCTGCTGTTGTTTTACTAGGTAATGCAGTAAGCAAAGATACAACAATTTACAGGAAAACAATATTAAGCTAATCTTAAAATGTTGTGTTAGTAAACTTGCATCAGTTTTATGTCTGTGGCTAAAAAAATAGGCCTTGTAGCTCATCATCTTTGGTTGGTCATGTGTGTTTTTTTTTTTTGAAGAGTGGTAAATTTGAGTAACTGTAGCTTTTTGGCAACCAGAAGTTACCCACAATAGTGCTGTTTCTTAGGTGTTTTTGCACAAGTCTTTGTAAACTGTAAGGATGATATTGTTCCCTTGATGATATTTATTGAGAAATATCTTTTGTGAACTATTGTGTCTTGAAGCTAAATGAGTTTATTAACTGCATAGGTTTTCTGTTAAGGGGCTGGTAAGTCTATCTAATAACATCTTTATGGTTCTGGTCACTGAATTATGTCAGTTTTGCTTTTCTGGTTGTTTTATCTTTCTCTGTTTTTTTTTTTTTTTTGACACAGACTGAGAAACAGCGAAGTCAGCAGCGGGCTGAACGGGAGCACCACGAGGAGAGGAGGAAGATCAGAAGGGCTGCCGGTCACCTTTATAGTCGAGGAAGAGGCAGGGGGCGAGGAAGAGGACGGTTTTAAATGCTGCCACCAAACTTCTGCTGTAGTCACTTGTATGCGTTTAGACTTTGATCTCTGCCTCAAAATAACTTTGTCTGTCTGGTATGAGGACAGGCAAGTGCACTGAAAAGCCTGCTTTTAATGTGGGTTTCACAGGATGACGAAATGCAAAAAAAAAAAAACGTGTCTAGTTTAAACAGTTAATGAAGGGGGTGTGAGAGTCTGTGTGCATTTGTGTGTAGCGTTTCTCTCTTTAAATTTTGTCCTATAGTGAAGCCTAATCAAACAAAGTTGTTAAATATCTACACCCAATTTAGGGTTTTATTGCCTCCTTTTTGTTTTGTTTTGTTTTTTTCTTCCATAGTCTAATGTGGGGGGCTTAAATCTGTTTTAAAATTCATTTCGGAAATGAAATGTCTTTTCAAGTAAGCTGATTTTGCTTTTCTTTACTAAAAGTAGAAAATGAGAAAAGACAGTGATAGAAAAGTGATGGGTGTACATGGGGTCAGTGCTCTAGCTGCTGTAGCCCCTCCCCCTATCTTGCTTTAGGACCAATGCTTATTTACATGCATTTTAAATTTTTTACATTTTTAAAGAAATTATCAGGAATCAGTTTGACAATCGAGGTAACAGCAGAATCAATTGCTTATGAGCAGCTACTTTGTTTGCTTCTAACCAACTACCTTAAATGTAATGAGTAGTTACAAGGCCAGCAAGAGCCTACATGACAAACATTTATTGCAAATTGATATATTTGTAAAAAAAAAAATTATATATATATATAAAAATATGTGCCAACAGTCTAGATGACCTCAAACTAGGTCAATTCAAAATCCAATACATAATTATTACAATTCAAATAGGGGGAACAAGTCCATTATGTGAGCTTTGTTTTGCTGTAACTATCTTTTACCAGAAAATGTTTAGCCTACTTTCGACTGCATAGGCAGATTAACTCACAAAAGCCATTTTGTTTGGTAGGGTCACCATGGTCATCGCAGGCATGCTTTGGAAATAAGTCACAAACCGGATATGCTGATAGAGAGAGACGGAAGAAAATAGGTCACTGCTTCATAGGCAGACAGCAGCCTTTAAACTTTACTAACATTCAAACTTAAAAACATAAAGATTAAATTATAGCAATGAAAGGGATTCTATAGTCAAAAGTTTGTGGACACCTTCCCAGTTTGCTTAAATGAGTGTGTTTTCCAAAGTTTTCTGTAATGGCTGTTGCTGGAATGCATGACACTGCCAATGCTATGATTTGAATGGAAAATCCAAATATTCTGCACAAAACACTGACCGTATCCCCACCGAGCATCTTTTCTTATTTCTTCGAGTCTTCATTGCTTTCAGGGAATAACTGGTTAAGAAGATTTAGGGTTAAAGAAGTAAATGGGAAAGGGGTGGCCTAGTGGTTAGGATGTTGGACTGATGCCATATAGACCTGGGTTCGATCTACAGCACCAACAAGCCATCACTGTGAGCTCACGAGCAATCCCCTTAATCCCCAATTGCTCAGTTGTAAGTCGCTCTGGATAAGGGCGTCTGTCAAATGCTGTAAATGTTAATGTAAATGGTTATGAAAATAATAGTTTAAGGGAATTAAGGTTTGTAGTGACTTTTTTTTGTTAATCCATTAAATAGTTATGGGGAAAAGGGGTTTTTAACTGAAACTTAATCTGTAACTCAAACCACCTTATCCAACAATAGTGTCTCATCTATTAATACTTTATTTAATAAGCATACACTTAGACAAAGCTAGAATGTTTAAATAACATACGGATGTGATGTTACAGCCCATAGTGTAACAGCCCATAGCTTAAAATCAGGTCTGAATAGCTGATTTAATTAAAATACCATATTCTTTCTTATTTCCTGTGTCTAACTTATCTTTTATGGTCAGTATTTGGTTTGGTGACTACAGTGTATAAGGCGAAAGAGTAATCCATCCTGACACTCGCGTCAGAACAGTTCTAAAGTACAGCCTTCCAACTTTCTGGCCTATCTGGGAGTGTGTGAGGTCAACTCAGGGATCTTCATGCTCTACATGAATATGCATTGGAGATGGGCATGCTAATTTGTATAGCGCTTTTAACAGTATATGTTGTCGCAAAGCAGCTTCACACAGAATGCAGTAACAGTGGAAAAGGTGTAAGTTTGGCAACTCTGGCAAAAAGAAGTGGGAAAAAAAGAGACAACCAATCCTTGTCTCAATAATACAAAATTTCTGGTTTATACAGCTTATTACATTCTCAGTTCATCCTCAGGGCTTCTCCAATTTAAAGCAAGGGTGTTTTTTTCCTCGGAGGAAAGCCCAGAAAAAGAGAGAAAGATATGGATTATTAAGTGTATTGTGTACATTTTAAACACCTTGTGGTGGTTTATTAATTTTTCCAGGTAGTGCAGTTTTGCTTCCAAAATGACTGAGAACAAGAACTATATCAGTTTTTGCATGCGATTTGCACGTGAATGTTATGTATTATGTAATGAGTCTTTTCATTTCCAAAATTATGTAAAGCAGCATAAAGTGTTGAGGCATGCAAATTTGCTAAAACGGCTCACTTACCAGATAGAATAGATCTGTGTTCCAGTCTAAAGTGTCTACAGCAGAGTTTGAGGGCCGGTGTCATGCAGAGTTCAGCTTCTAACCTGAATAAACACACTTGAGCCAACTAATTCAGATGTAGGCTCTAGCTAGGTAAACTTAAAACTTACAGGTAGGTTTGTTGAGGGAAGTTGGAGGTAAACCCTTCAGAACCGAGTTTGGATACCCAGTACTACAAAGCTCACGCTTATCATCGGTGTGTAATTTTTGATAAACTTTCTGATTAATTTGTGTGGGGCGGCGCGGTGGCATAGTGGTTAGCACTCACAACAAGGAGGTCCTTGGGCTGTGAGTCTTACTGTGCAGAGTTTGCTCTACCCGTGCTTGCGTGAGTTTCCTCCCACAGTCCAAAAAAATGTGCACTAGGTTGATTGGTGATTCGAAATTTCCAATAGGAGTGAGTGTGTGTGTGTGTGTGTGTGTGTG
>JAOTQW010000002.1:11513855-11528313 GCA_026260075.1 Sisor rabdophorus | reverse complement strand
TAAATTGCCCATAGGAGTGAATGTGTGAGTGTGTGTGTGTTCGTGGCCCTGCGATAGATTGGCGACCTGTCCAGGGTGTACTCCCCTGCCTTTCGCCCTATGTGCGCTGGGATAAGCTCCAGCAGACCCCGGGACCCCGGATTTGGGAATAAGCGGGTAAAGAAGATGAAATGAAATGAAATAAGTTTATAAGGCAGGTCCACCAGATGGCAATAGAACACTGTAAAAGGTTATGCATCACAGAATAATTGAGTGGACCACAAAGTAAGTAGAATATAAAAGTATGCATGGATGTCATTAAAGCCTAATTATTATAGTCAGTGGTAATAACCATAATTACATTTAATAGACTATATTTAATAGATGTTACACACATACACAGTTTGGCTATAAATCTGAAACTAATACTGAACAGCAAAGGCAGGTTATTATAATAATGTTTACAAGCTACAGCCTATGATCTGTTTATTTCAGATTAAATGTCTTCATATCTTTTAATATGCCAAACAGGGCTATATATTGCAAAGATCACACACAAATAAAAGATATCTTTTATCTCTAAGATCTCTGGGGAGAAGGTGTAATTCTGAACCAGACTTCACTTGACTCCAAGGACATACAATTTATTTGCTTAAGAATACATCACATCCAGCGCAAAGAACTGTTGCCTTCTGGTTTTTCATCATTCAGTGACATGTAAGCTACTAAGAGTTGGCAGAAGGACTGGAACCCTGGACCAGGCAAGCACAAGTCTGCTATTGATGAGGGAAGGGAAAGCGATACGCTTCACAAAGCATCTGTTCATGCTTCTTTTCCCACAATTCAGCAGACAAGAAAGGGTTAGATCTCAGATCTCAAATGACTTTGATGAGCAGCCATATCTCTCAAACCGAGACAGGAATATTGGGAAGTGTTGTTTTGTAATTTATTTGTGTTGACAGCTTATAATTGTAATGAAGCTTCATAGTTAAACTGCTAAGTAATAGCTCTTTATTTTAAATCTCAATTTTTTAATCTTTAGCAGTTTAATTGTATTAGTTACTACCGGGATTTTTTTCTCTTTAAATTTCTTAAAAATCTTGGCTCTGCTTGATCATTCATTCATTCATTTATCTTGTATACCCACTTATTTCTGAACTCTGGGTCAAAGTGGTCAGCTGGAACCTATCCCAGCACACATAGGGCGAAAGGCAGGGTGTACACCATGGACAGGTAGCCAGGCCATCGCAGGGGCACACACCCAGCCACACACACTCACATTTACTCCTATGGGCAATTAAGAATCAACAATCAACTTAATACACATGTTTTTGGACTGTGGGAGGAAACCAGAGTCCCAGGAGGAAACCCCCACGCTGGGAGAACATGCAAACTCTGCACAGAAAGGATTTGAAACCAGGACCTTCTTGTTGTAAGGCGACCATGCTAACCACTACACCACTGTGCTGCCCTCTGCTTGATTACTTTATTGCTTATTTTGATTCAGACAGCCTTTGGCATACATAAAGAAATAACAGTACAGAGCTCCGTCTTTCATTGTCACGTTACTGCTTAATATCCCAACACTGTTTCAGCAAGACAATTTTCTGTGCACAAAGTTACTAAAAACTAAAAAATATAGTAAAAACATACGGGGTGTTATAATTTAAATGGAAAAAGCTCCAACCTTTTGCACAGATCCTTTGCCTGATTCCTTCTAAACAAGTTCTAGAATAAACTGAAAAATTACCACCCCAGACCCATTTACCCAATAGGGGCCTAAACTCACTGACACTCGAATTCCAGAATTATAATATAAGTAAGTGTGAGTTTTCATCTGGAATAAGTATGTTTCAAAAACATACTCAAGTTCCCTCCCACAGCCCAAAAACATGTACATTAGGTTGATTGGTGATTCTAAGAGTGTGAGAGGGTGTGGTTGTTAGTCTATGTGTAGCTCTGCAATGGACTGGTGACCTGTCCAGAGTATACTCCTGAATGAATGAATGAATGAATAAATGAAAAACATATAGTGTACAACCGAGTTAAAGGCACGCCTTGAGCTCCTGTTTACAGAAATCTACTAGACAGTATAGAAGGGAAAGGACATTCATTATAATTTCAGTTTCTGGTTTCACCTGGATGAAAATGAGTTTCCTTTTGTGTCTGTTTTTTCCTTATATTTTGGAGGTTATTATAGAAGTAAGAGTGTCTTAATCTGGAATGGGGTGTATAAAAAGATACATTTTAGAAATGTATTTAAGAATATTCTTTGGGCATTTTTAAAGGAAAATAGATAGACAGGAACTGAGGTGGGATATAGTGAATTTAGGTGCCATGGTGCACCTTTTGCCCTTTATGTATGAACACATACATAAAGGCCCCAAAACAAAATAAGGTACCCTACTTAAAAAAGATATTTGGTGATTTGAATTGGTTCCAGAAACCTACAACAATTTTAAAACATTTTAGATCAACTTCATTTAGATTAATTCATTTGTTCATCTTCTATACCCGCTTATTACACGGGACTGCTGGAGCCTATCCCACTGCGAAAGGCAGTGGTACACCCTAGACAGGTCTCCAGTCTAACAAAGGCCACACATAGATAAACAACTATGCACACTCACACTCCCTTTTTGGGCAATTTAGAATCACCTATCAACCTAATGTATATGGTTTTGACTGCACAGAAAGACCCCTTGCCCAGGAATCAAACCCGGGACCATGTTGCTGTGAGGCGACTATGCTAATCAATACACTGTGTTACAAACATAAACATAAAAATAACATAAATAAAACACAGATGTATGGACAAACTATAGATCCAGGTTTTTATGCCATCTAGTGGTTTAAAACAAAATAAAACTAAGCCAAATTTACCCAAAAGCTGTAATAATAAAGTGACTCAATACTTTATTCGATATATTGTATATTTAAATAAAATTTTACACATTATTTGGCCAAGTATAAATCATTAAATCATACATGTAAAGAACATACAGTATCATTATTAAGCAAAAGACTAAGAACAGTAGAGTTTGTTGCGTTTATTATATGTGCTGGACCTGCATTGATGATAGCATGTGCTTGCAAAAACTTTATTTATTTCAGTAACCTTTCATGCCATGAGCATGGCCATACAATTATATCCCACATATGGACGTAGTATGAAATGCGTGTGCAGACATTGTGTCCTTCTTTTAACCCCCTGTGTTTAACAGCTTTGTAAATTTCTCTTTCAACCTCTCTGCTGGTGCTGTGATAATATCCATTTGTTCAGGCACCATGAACTTGTGAAATTCAACAGAGAACGGTTAGATCTGGACTCAGCCACCCACCTTTACTTTTCTAGCTATCATAAATTATAACATTCAGACAACTAAGATTGACATGGCAAATTCACACCACAAAGTACTAGAGAAGACATGGCTGTTATGTTGAATTATTCCTTCCTTTACACTCTGATTTTACCTTCAGAATCCTAAAAGCCTTCCATTATTCCCATATTCATTTAATGACAGAATGTTAGGAAAATGTTTTCTTGCAATATACTGCCAAAAGTTTATGGTAACCTGACCATCAGATCCATATATGTTGCCTCGCTTTACTCTGACATTATAACAGCAATGACAATGACCCTGTGCACAAAGCCCCTGACCGGTATTATCACATGGTGTGATATTTTTAGAGTAACAACAGAGTTCTGAACATAACGGCACTGAGCAACTTTGGGATGAACTGGAATCCCAGACCTCCCTCCCTGACATTAGTGTCTGATCTGACTAATACTGTTGGAGCTGAATAAAGAGATATCTCATGTTCAAGCTTTACATTGTAGTGGAAAGTATTTCTAGAAAAGTGGTGCAAAATAGAAATAAATCTGAAAATAAGATTAAAAATAATAATAAAATAAAAATAATAAAATATAATAAAAAATTGAATGGGGTGGTGTGGTGGCGTATTGGTTAGCACGGTCGCCTCACAACAAGAAGGTCCTGGGTTCGAATCCCTTTCTGTGCAGAGTTTGCATGTTCTCCCCGTGCTTGCGTAAGTTTCCTCCGGGTACTCCGGTTTCCTCCCACAGTCCAAAAAGTTGGGTCTTTTCATTACTATATAACAATTTCCCAGATGACTTCCATGGAAGGGGGAGGGGGCATGGGGACTTACACACTTTTCTATACTATATTTTTTTAATTACATCATTGTCAAAATCTCATTTACATCAGGAAAACTTCTTCATATTTCTTAAAGTATAACAATAAGCTTTTTTGTCATTGCCTTTGTATAGTTAAACATCCCTACTGATGTTTGCATATTTTTTAAATAACTGCTCTGAAGTTAATTTAAATATAACCTTATATTTACTTGTGTGTTGTGTGGAGAAAAATGAATGTATGTGGAAATGATGAATTTAAGCCCATCCACAAATGTTTTTCCTAATTTTTCCAAAGAAATTTGAATCTATTGGTAAAAAATACCAAATCTTTTAACTAAACATTAATAGAATGCTCCAAAAATGAATGTGATGTTCAAGTGTTCCAATACTTTTGTTAATGTAATTAGATGAACATTACATCCATATGTGATAGTCTTACGCCCCGTTTTTTTGGTTTAATGTAATCACAGAAAAGACCAGGTAATTTTTCTAATTTTTAGCAGTCCTGTTTTAATAAGCTGTTGTTTATTAATTAGAGCTTTCACGGGGTGTTGGCCTGGTGGCTAAAACCAATGCGCCTTTGCCCTTATCGGCTGATGTACCGCTCATACCACTTCCCACCACCCTATGTCGAAGCATTCTGTGACCGTGCCACTAAAAATACACTTCCACTAATCCATTTTGTTTCAACACTGGCTGTGCCAAATCAATCACAATCTGTGTGCCTGCTCTCTAAAGCGCGGAGACGACAGTTCCCGAAAGTAGCTGCGTTAACTGGTATATACACTAAACTAAATTAGTATTTTGGCCGTTTGTCTTTGCATTTTTGTCATTAATGATTTTTCTCTTGCCAACCACTTGTACAAAATATTCACAATCTCAGAATTACAATGTCTAATTTAATTATTGTGATTGATCAAATCTATCATGAATAACAACACATTGGCTATTGTTGGCCCACTTTGTAGGAAAATAAAACCCAATTAATCAGGAGAGAGAGAGAGAGAAAGAGCAATGGGAGCCTCAAAGGCATTTTAACATTACTAGCAAGCCAACAGATCACCTGAGATCATAAACACGTGAATTTCAAACATTGCATTCCCAATTTAGAATTTGAATCACCAACCAACCTAATGTACGTGTTTTTGGACTGTGAAAGGAAACTGGAGTACGCAGAGGAAACCAAGCACAAGGGAGAACATGCAAACTCCACACAGAAAGACCTGGGAAACGAACCCATGACCTTCTTGCTGTGAGGCGAATGTGCTAACCACTACACCACCGCCCCAGTGCCATATCAACAATTTCTGTATTATATGAATCAGAAAAAAATAGGCTATCAATTTATTTACACAGAACACTATCATTCCATACATTACATTTACATTTACAGCATTTAGCAGATGCTCTTGTATCCAGAGCGACGTACAAAAGTGCTTCAAAGTTGATTGTTGATCTTCAAAACATTGAAAGAGAAACAGTAACAGTCAGAACATTGAAAGAGAAACAGTAACAGTCATACTTGACTATGCTACTAGCAGTCCATACTTGACTATGATACTTGACTATGCTACTAGCAGTCAGTCTATAAATACCCCAATGTACAGCCTAAAACTTCCCTCCAAGGACTGTTTGAGTGTGTTATGTGAAGAATAAGCAGATATACAGATGTTTAGTTTGGAATTAAAACAGCTGCTGAAATAAGTGACGGAATATTCGAATCTCATATTTCGCAGAGTTCTTTCTTTTTCAGATGGAGGAGGTTGCAGTAGCATTGCATCACTGTCTGGCCATCTGACTGCAACACCATGCTTCGTTACCTAATAAATGTAATGTCATAATGGTTATGTGAGCATGTTGGTTCTATGAAAAACACTTCGGCTAAACTTGTATTTTGTCTAAATTACTTTTTATTTCTTTTCTATTCTCCTCCATTTCCTCTTGGCCTTGTCTCACTTGTACCAAAGACTTAATTTATATAGTTCATGCTGCTTTTCACTTTATTGAAAATAAGCCATTTAGTGTACTCTGTCAACCCATATGGTAAAATGACTATTCTTTTTTCCACTGCATAAATCCCCCATGACATTTCCTTTTCCTTAATAGTCGAGACATAAACAAACACATGTAAATGAAAGACATGTTTGCCAGTTTAATTGTACAATATAGCATTGAGGATGTGGTAAATATCAGCCAGTTACACTCTTCTCAGATTTGACAGTGTGTAAAAGTGTGTATGTGGAGAATTCTAATAAAAAACACCACTGAAATTCCACTTAGAAGGCAATGAGAGATCAGAGCCCACACAATAAATCGCAGTCCTAAGCCTTTGATATTTTCTCCTCCTGACCTTTTCTGTGCCGCCATCTGGTACCCAGAAGTACCTGCTTCAAAGCCCTTTTCCCCGCCATTAAACCAATTCATTGCAACATTAATTATGCTTGTTTATTAAAATTAAAAAAGGGTGCTGATTTATGACAAAGGGAACAGGTTGCATAAAGTATAAAGGAGCGTTAGCACTGCAAAATCCATTACACATACAGTAGTCAGCTGTGGCTGTTTTCTGTCAAGCATTACAACATATTAGCAATGATATGAATTGAAGTGGAAAGGGCTATGAACTTTTATTGTGAAATACAGTTGACCTTCAAATCCCCTCTCTAAATCTTGCACTGTACTCGCCTGAGAAATAGGGCAACAGTTAGTATGTCTCACTCCTAGAAAAAAAAAGCCAGAAAGTGATTATTGCCTTGCATGCCTTTTTCGCAACATGATAGCCTGCTAAAAGGTCTGTGCTATAACTCAAGGCCATGAGGGCATTTTATGCTTGTCGCTAAAGGGTCTGCAGACTCAATGTTAGCTTAACTCTTTTCTATAAAGTGACCAATAAATCCTGTGCCCATTTCCAGGGCTGATTAATGAGGATGTAAAAAATCTGTTTCCTTTTGATGCAGTCAGGTTTTCTTTATAAAACCCCTGGTTAAAAAAACGAGGTCCAGGGGCAACAGGGTCTGATCGTGACATGTGAACACCGCTCGGGGATAAAAGTGTGAAACTTTAAATGTTTTGTAATATTAAATCTCTTATGTGCCCTGAAAGCAGCTGCCAGCCTAAAACAAATGACAAAAAAATAGATCCATTTAGATTTAATTATATGATCATTATCTGACGTGTATATAATGTTTGCAAGAACGTGTTGTGCAGCAGTAATAAAATTTATTCTATATAGCTTTAATAATTTGAGTCTTCACAAATTTCTGATGCACTGAAATAGTGCAATTATTGCAAATCATTAATTTATCTTCTATACATGCTTATTCCCTAACTCTGGGTCACGGGGGTCTGCTGGAGACTACCCTGGACAGGATGCCAGTCCATCGCAGGGCTATATACACTCACACACACTCACACTCACTCCTCTGAAAAAATTTAGGATCATTAATCAAAACGTACTTGTTTTTGGACTGTGGGAGAAAACTGGAGTACCCAAAGGAAACCTATACAAGCCCAGGGAGAACATGCAAACTCTGCACAAAACGTCTCCTTGCATGGGAATTGAACCCGAGACCTTCTTGCTGTAAGGCAACTGTGCTAAACACTATTTTGTACAACCCAGTTTGTAATTAAGTTTGGAATTTTAATATAATCAATAATAAATAATAGTCGGTAATACATATCAGACCTGTATCATGATGTAATGCACATTTTTTGATAGGTATTTACTCTGGCAGAAAGTATTGGTTTAATAATTGTATTTGGTTACCTTTATACCCTGCATGTCCAGGTGTGTGTGTGTGTGTGTAAGGATCTCTTGATCTACTTGATCCAGCTGGGGCAACAAGTCAGAAAAAAATGAAGTCTGAGAGACATCTGATCATTACCAAGCTACAAAGCCTTTCTCCATCACTCCTTCTTCCTTTCTTTCTCCTCCTGCTTTCTTTGTGCAACCTTATCCCTCACCTGCAGTTTCCTGTGTGTCTCAGTCTGCCAGCTATTTTCTCATTTTCAAGTTTCTTCCTGCTGCTTTCTGGATTAAATCTGTGTTCTTTAATGACCTTGCCTAAATACTTCTTCCTGCCTCTTCATGTTATATATGCACAATAATACATGTCATTATTTGACAGGAACTAATATTTTTTTTCTTAAGCACTTTGCATCCACTAAAACAAATACTTTGAGCATAAATGTATTCAATACTAGAAGGCTGAGATATATATATACTTACTGCTTAAGCTCAAAAATAAATTTCATTACCGAACTGAAAATATTAACTCTGGATATAAGACATGTCACCACTTCCCAATTATAATTTAGAAAAGTGGAAAATTAGGTTAATTAAATGTAAAATGTTTAATTATATGATTCATGTAATTAATAGAACTTATTGTAAAATATGTTGTGTACTGATCAGTTAAACCAGTCAGTCTTTAAATATTGCAACTCTGAGCAGAGATGCTATATCTATTTATTCATTCATCATCTATACCTGCTTATTCTCTAATCAGCCCAGCACACACACACACACACACACAGATACACGCGCACAAACACACTCCTATGGGCAATTGATAATAACCAATCAAACTAATGTACATATTTTTGGACTGTGGAAGGAAACCAAAGTACCCAGAGGAAACCCACATATCATGCAAACTCAGCACAGAAAGACCAGGGAATTGAACCCACAACCTTTTTCCTGTGAGGCGAACATGCTAATCACGCCACCGCGCTGCCTGAGTTGCTATATCCTTAGGACAATTACTATCAGACATTAGAGGTGTCTTATTGTTTTATTGAGCAGTTGTATGCTTAGCCGTGTGATGTGATTATATAAATATTCTATACCCGCTTATTCCCTAGCTCGAGGTTACGGGGGTTTGCTGGTGCCTATTCCAGAGCACATATGGCAAGAGGCAGGGGTACAACCTGGACCCCACACATAGCTAAACAACCACACACACTCACTCCTATATATATATATAAATCTGTAATTTGGGCAAGATTTAAATATGACAGAGCATTGCTGCTTTATTTTTCATAGATTACAGATCTGTTTACAACGTTTGGGATAAAATAATAAAATAGGAAACCCCAAACAGTGCAAACAACTGCACAGTTTTATGGCTATCCCACAAAACATTTCTCAACAGCCAATAACCAATAATGCAGATGTCAGATGAAGTAAAATTTTATGCTGATGTTTATTTGTCTTCTAGAAAAGTCTGGGGCTTCTTCCTGTTAGCCTGCTTACCAGCTGCACTTACAGTTTATTTACATTTACAGCAATGGGCAGAAAGCCTTATTCAAACCGGCTTACAATGGTCTGGTCTTCCAATTAGACGTCCAATACCTTATCCACTGAGCTATCACCTCCCCTGACAAACAACCACGCACACTCACATTTTCTTCTTGGGGCAATGTTAGCTTTTACAAATATTTGACCATGAAATCCATATATGTTTGCTGAACATTTCATTTTAGATTAAGATACATTTTACTGCTATAATAACCCTTAACTTTTCTCAGAAGGTCTTACGTAAATATGAAAGCATGGTTGTGGAGGTTTGCAATTTCACAGCTACAAGGACATTTTACAGTTTCGTAATTTGAAGGAGCAACTTACATTTAATTGGGAGTTGGGAGTTGAAGGAAGTGCTTGGAAGTCCAGTAGTGGTAACTTGATGGTGGCCCTAATGGCTAGTTAGCAGTCCAACGCCTAAACCACTATTTACTTAATATGATCAGGTACTATTGTTTAATTAAAGGGACATGGCTGCATCTTATGTTCCAGTACATCTCAAAGGTGCTTAGTGGGGTCTATGTTATGTCTTCCGTACCACTTTTAGCTAATGTGCCTTTATAGAGAGTTTTGGAAGTTTAATGATCAAGTGTCAAAAACATAGGTCCGTTATAGTTTAGTTAACGTTACATCAAGTTATGCTAGATTTTACAGACAGCAATCAATAGTTTATAGGTTTTTTTTCACAAATAAATGTTTACGGAAAACCAAAATAAAAAATATAAACAATGGCAGTCTGTTCTGTATGATGCCATATAAACCTGGACAATGTGTAAATTGATGCTTGAAGTTTCCCCAGTTCTCAGCAGGGGTATTAATGTTGGTTTGATAGGAGGCTAGGAGACAAGAATGACATGGGAATGTCAGGCATGCGGCTTCTATGGGATTCTGAAAGGAATGTAGATATAAACCAGGAGTAAGATGTTCTATTATTGTTCAGTTAACCGAACTAAACACTGGCATGATATCAGGATTCATTTCACACTATGATAGATACTATGTATGACCAGAAAAGCTAAACTAATATGGATTTGAAATTATTTATTATAATATTAATTAACATATTGTTATATGTTATATTATTTGTTCAGCACATTTCCACACACATTGTTGACTGTTTTTCATTTCAGTGCTTTTTTCTGCAGGCTCTTTACACATAGCTGCTGTCTAATCTTGCTTTTCTCTACAGTATATACACTCAAACATCCACAATCATGTTCATACAAGTTAGAAACCTATTCACAAACTTTGTGCATCTGAGTAGTGGGATTAGACTAGAATGTCAGATTAGGAGGTCTGGGACACGGTTTGTGTGTCAGTTTATTCCAAATGTGCAAAACACTCAAATTCTTTTACGCAAACTGTAACACACAATCCTTTCATAGACATTAGGGGCTTTGTGTACATGAACATCGACATGCTGAAGAAGTGTTTGGACCTTCTAGTTCCAGTAAACAAGTAATTAAATGCTACCAATTACCTCTAATATAATAGTGTAAAGTTTGGGGAAAGCACACTTATGTGGGTGTGCTGCTACGGTGTCCATAAAACTTTGGCCATATAAGTTCAACAAGAGTTTTACAGAACATTCATTGTTCATTTATCACTATTTTTCTTACACGCTTATTACCTAACTTGGGGTCACGAGGGTCTGCAGGAGCCTATCCCAGCGCACATAAGGCGAAATGGTTCACCCTGGACAAACTGACAGTCCATCACAGGGCCACACAGACAAACAATGCACAAAATTGCAAGTAGTTATCACAGTGAGCGCATAAATCTACTAGTACTTATATGTTACAGCAAAGCAAATTCATTATTTCACAATAATACATTCAGCCTTTGTTCTAGAATAGAAAAGCCTCAGGCAACAGTGACATGAGCTTTGAATTGCTCCGGTTGGAAGGCGTTGCTAGGCAAGTCCATTCTTGGCTGTGCCACAGTTTAAGAGAGAGAGTGATTTCAAGGAATTAGTGTTTTATATACACAAACTATGACATCTGTAAGTTAAATCAAGCTAGACTTGGCATGAGGACTCAAAAATAAAAGAGAATAAAAGTCCAGTGAGTCAATCACTGTAGTTATAGTATTTAACAACTATAATGTAGGAAACCAAAATATGAATAACAATGAAAACATTTATTCATTCATTCATTCATTCATTCATCTTCTATACCCGCTTATTCCCGAACTCGGGGTCACAGGGGTCTGCTGGTGCCTATCCCAGCGCACATAGGGCGAGAGGCAGGAGGGGTTAACCCTGGACAGGTCGCCAATCCATCGCAGGGCCACACAAACAGACATAACCACACACAACCATACGCACTCACAATCAATCCTATGGGCAATTTAGAGTTACCAATCAACCAAATGCACATGTTTTTGGACTGTGGAAGGAATATAGATAAGTATATAACAGTAGTATACATTATTACTTTTTAAAAATTCTAAAAAAAAGAAGACTAAGAGGTTGTTATTAAGGTTTATAAAGTAATAATTTGTATTTAGCTCTGTATCCCTTAATGGCTGTTAGCTTACCTCTGTAGCACTTTAGCATGTTATGTTTAGATTAGTGGCAGTCCTACAGCTAGTTTAATAATAAGTGACCATATGAAAGGCAGTACAACAATTTATAAGAGCTTATATTTTTTAGCATTTTATTACCTCCAGCTAAAAGTTATCTACAAAAAAGTAAATTTAGTTTAAGTCATATAATGTAATTTGTGTACTTAAATAGGGAAATAATACCAATCACCAGAAAATGTAATGCTTTTTATTTTTATTACACAAATCAGATAAATTTTACTAATAAATAGATATGTTGTAAGTGTGGGCCATAAACACCAGCATTATAATGCAAGTAGGTTTAACATAAAATGATTACAATAGTTCTGTACTGTTATTTTACGAATTTAAATTTATTTAAATTGTTTTACTGACAGGAAATAGTGTACACAATTTAACATATCCATGCAGACTACATATAAACACAACCTTGCTGCTGCTGCTGTTAGGTGTCAGACAGTGGAGTTTAAGTTTGCCTCTACGAATGCTATATGGGATAAAAGGAAGTCATAAAGCGAGGCTAAAAGTCTGCTTTACGATTTAATGCAACAACCAGTGTGCACGAGCTACTCATTAAGAAAAGGCCCCTGCTGGGTTGGGTCTATTTAGGTCAATGCGGCAGACCACAGTGTGTGTGTGTACGTGTGGGTGTGTATTAGGCTTTCCTATGGCCTCCAGCAAACGATGGTTTACCCAAATCACAGTAAGTTAGAAGGTACATGTAAAAACTTAAATTGGAGCATAAGTAAATTGTGAGACAAAAATATTCAGTTTAATAATAGATTTAAAAGTAACTTTTTCCGTATTGTGTTTTTTGAGAACATACAAATGAAACATCGGTTATCATACTTTTCCAATTTTTTTTTCATTAAAAGGCAGGCCTCTATTGTACACACCAGCTAAAACTGCTACTTTATCAAAGCAACCTGCTGCTGTTACTTCCTGTGCTCATGTGGTGATGGAATAACATTTCCACTTTCAATAAGAGAAGCTTGTTAATGTTCCAACAATGAGACTGGCTCTAAACAACAACTATAATAAAAGTGACAGTTTCAGAGTGTTCAAGATTTCCTTTAAAAGATAAAGGTACCGGTTAGCCAACACAAAAAAATTGAAGGTATTTATACCTGCTTTTCTATACACACTTATTCCCCAAATCTGGGTCACAGGGGTCTGCTAGAGCCTATCCCAGCGCACATAGGGCGAAAGGCAAAGGTACACTCTGGACAGGTTGCCAGTCTAACGCATACCCACACATAGACAAACAATCAAACACACTCGCATGCATTCCTATTGGCAATACAGAATCACCAATCGACCTGAGTCAAGCCGGAGTGAAGCCATACAAGCGCAGGGAGAACATGAAGGTCCTATGGACCTTCTTTCTGTGCTAACATGAATGAAAGCAAATGTCATGGTATAAAGCTCTAAAACGGAGTTGAATATTCTATTATTAATAGAACCTGATACAGGTTTCCAACAGATTATAGAATAAATAGTAATTAAATAAAACACCAGTCAAGTATTATCCTGTTCGAAAGGATACAAAAATCTAATCGTACAATATTAGTTAAATCCAGATAGTGGATATCTGCTGATTTGTGCTTGGTGACCTGCCATTTTTCTTACTTTACTTTGGCGTTTTTTGTTTTATTAATTCCTAAAAGGATTATAGAAAAACTGGTTACACCGTTGATGACGACTAGCGTGGAGTTGGATATCAAGTATAATAAAATGTTTATTCTACATTTTTTGCCTATTGCCGCACAGCTGTCATCTGACAGATGGATGAGAGATTGACCGTTGAAGCACTTCAAGGCAGACACAAAAGTCTAAGATGAAAAAAAAAACGGACATTCAATGACTCTTTCCTCTCCGCAACATCCCAGAGTCGATGGGCTATAAGCAATGTGTGGGGTCTTTGTGAAAGCTCACTCTTGTTCTTTCACTCTGTATTTGCTCCTAAGTTGAAGAACTACATCACCTAAAGAGGAATTAGTCAAACTTAAATGAGTTTAAGCTGAACAATGTACAAAAGACGAAACAGCTCTCTTGGTATTCGGCAACTAGTCGTGACATGCCAGCGTCTCCGTATTCGATCACACACCTTTTCAGGTTCCAACCAATGTTCCACCCTTCAACGTGTTTCAGCTAATCCAAAACGATAGTGAAATTTGGCAACACTGTTGCATTAGTTAACCACCAAACACAAGGCTTTAATTTAAAGTTTTTGACACCACACAAATTTCAGTGTTTATACAAACGCCTGTTAAAACTCAATTCTTGGTTCTAATACTATAAATTAATTCCATTTAGTCAAATTCCACTTTTATTTGTCACATACAAGTTTATACAACATACAACATATAGTGAAATAATTTGTTTACCATATCCCACCGGTGGCGCAGTGGCGCAGTGGTTAGCACCGTCGCCTCACAACAAGAAGGTCCTGGGTT
>JAOTQW010000002.1:11459195-11473175 GCA_026260075.1 Sisor rabdophorus | reverse complement strand
TAGGGCGGAAGGCAGGGGGTACACCCTGGACAGGTCGCCAATCCATCGCAGGGCTTGTCTTAAATTAAGTAAACTCAATCTTTGTTAATACCACAAAAGATTTTTTTAACAAAATGTTTACTCTGGTTTTCTTCCACAGTTCAAAAACATGTTCTAAATTGTTCATATGACTGAATGTGAGTGTATGTGTGGCCCTGTAATGAACTGGCGACCTGTCCAGGGTGTGCACTTCATGTCTTTCGCACTTCAGAGAGCTGGGATAGGCTCCAGCACACCCTGTTGACCCATAATGAGGGACTAAGCGAGTATGAAAGATGAATAATCACCCCCCCACACACACACTTTCATCTGATATCAAGCATAATCAGAGATAATTTCTGTCTTCAAACATATTTTGGCTTCTATATTCCTAAAGAAGCAGTCAAATTATGCAGCCTGGTAATTATGATTATGATTTTTTAAAGTTGATTCACCAAGTAAATAGAATGTCTGAAAACCCCACATGCATTGCTTTATTAGGATGATGGAAGCACCTTGCAGGCATTTCCAAGATGAAGTGGAAACAAGTAGGCTTTGTCTAGAGCTCTGTGCTGGTGAGCTGGGTTTGGCCTCCGCCTCAGATCAGAACACAAGGTGGCCTACAGTATGAGTGAATGCCTGAGCTGTTATTTAATGTGGCTTAGAAAAGCTGGCCAAGGTTAAAGCTGTCTGCCAATTATGACCAATCTAACAACCACAAATACCCAGTAGTGCTGGAAAGCAATCCAAAACCTAATCCTGATGCTTGGATGGTGCTTTTAATGCTTTAGAAAATTCACTGTCAAAAATGACTAATGAGCAGTTACAAAATCCCACCAAAGTAGTGGTATGTGTCTGGGAGGAACACATCCGGATAGGCTTGGTCATTAATCAGATTCTATCTGTTTAGACTTACTACATAATACAGCCAATACACAGACTTTGGTGCAAGTAATGAAGGGCTCCATTTCATAGTTCAGTACTGTGTTTTATACCCTGGTTCTGTCTATATGGATAACCAATGTGTAAAAAAAGAAATAGGTCAAAATCTATAATAATTTGTAAGACAGGAAATGCCTGGAAAATTGACTTAGAGATGACTAAAACTTTGAGATCACACATACCATGAAAAACAATGGCTGAATTTAAGTTTAATGTTTAGTTCATGCGATTTTAACTATTGTGGAACTTGAATGCCTTGTAAAAAAATTTGCCTTGAAAATGTTAATATTAAAACGTCATAACTCGAGACAAGAACTTGGCCCTCATCATAAGCAGCTTTGTTTCAATGTTAAATCACATAAACAAAAGAGTTAAGTCATGAAACCACTAAAAAAACAGTTATTCAGACATTCAGATATTTTTTCAGATATTTTTTCTTATTTGTATTTTCTCATTTGGTAAAGTATCGCATATATTCAAAGCAGTTTGATCAAATTGAGGCGTAGTATGTGAGTGACTTCGGTTTTTTGAAGACGGATAAATGAAGTCTTGCTGTATGAGCTGGGATGTAGCACCTCAATAAATATTCAGTCGATTAGTTATCATGATCGGAATATTGTAGCTTGTGAAACACTTTATTGTAATTGCCACTTTTACTGCAATAACGAACCTGCTTTAATTCTAATGTCACTGACTGTTAAAATACAATAATATTCAGAAAACTAAGCCTATGATTCCCATTCCCTGGACCATTACATAAATCCTAGGGGCAAATCTGAGGTCAAATCTTAGAAAGCCTAGAGAACCCAGAATGTAAAAGTAAATAACTAAGTAAATGTCTAGAGACCAGGGAGTGTTACCCTACCAGGCCGCTAGAGGGCAACCTGGAGACTTAAATTCCAGTGTTTATGAAGGCCACATGCTCACTGTTTATGAGGTCTGTCATGGGATTTTGTTGTCATGCGATTAATGTTGTAGTCTGTGCCTGTAGTCTTGTCTTGCTTTATTAATCTACTGATCTGCATCTTTTATTATGTCTTATAAATGTTGTGGTCTGTGTGTTTTATCTTATCTTGTGTTCCTAATGTTGTTTTCTGTGTAAATTATCATGTCTTGTTAATGCTGTGGTCTGTATCTGTAGTCTTTTCTTGTTTTGTATATGTTGTAGTCTATGTCTTTTATCTTGTCTTGGTTTGTTGGTGTTGCGATCTGCGTGTTTTATCTTGTCTTGATTTGTTAATGATGTGGCCTGTGTCTTTTATCTTGTATTATCTTGCTTTGTCAATGTTGTGGTCTGTGTCTTTTATCTTGTCGTGGTTTGTTAAAGTTGTGGTCTATGACTTTTAGCTTGTCTTGGTTTGTTAACGTTTTGGTTTGTGTCTTTATCTTGTATTGTCTTGCTTTGGTAATGTTGTCGTCTGTGTCTCCACTATTGACCTGCTTCGTCGATGTAGTGGTCTTGTGTCTTTTATCTTGTCTTGGTTTGTTATTGTTTTGGTTAGTGTCTTTATCTTGTATTGTCTTGCTTTGTTAATGTTGTGGTCTGTGTCTTCAGTATTGTTTTGCTTCGTTAATGTTGTGATCTGTGTCTTTTATCTTGTCTTGCTTTGTTAATGTTGTGGTCTGTGTTTGAGTCTTGTCTTGTTAATGTTGTGGTCTGTGTCTTCAGTCTGGTTTTGTATTGCTTTGGCAATGTTGTGGTCTGTGTCTTTTATCTTGTATTGTCTTGCTTTGTCAATGTTGTGGTCTGTGTGGGAAGGGGTGGCCTAGCGGTTAAGGTGTTGGACTAATAACAGAAAGACCGGGGTTCGATTCCCAGCACTATTAAGCCACCACTGTGGGTTCCTGAGCAAGGCCCTTAACCCCCAATTGCTCAGTTGTAAGTCGCTCTGGATAAGGGCCAAATGCTGTAAATGTAAATGTGTGTTTTATCTTGTCCCGGTTTGTTAATGTTGTGGTCTGTGTCTTTTATCTTGTATTGTCTTGGTTTGCTATTGTTGTGGTCAGTGTCTTTTATCTTGTCTTGGTTTGTTAATGTTTTAGTCTGTGTCTTTTATCTTGTATTGTCTTGTATTTTAAATTTTGCAGTGTGTGTTTGGTAGTGTTTGTGTCTTGGTTTGTTCATTTTTTGGCCTGTGTCTTTTATCTTGTATTGTCTTGCTTTGTTAATGTTGTGGTCTGTGTCTTTAGTATAGTCTTGCTTTGTCAATGTTGTGGTCTGTGTCTTTAATCTTGTCTTGCTTTGTTAATGTTGTGGTCTGTGTCTTTAATCTTGTCTTAATTTGTTAATGTTGTAGTCTGTGTCTTTTAACTTGTCTTGTTGTGGTCTGTGTCTTTTGTCTTCTTTTGCTTTGTTAATGTTGTAGTCTGTGTTTGTAGACTTGCATTGCTTTGTTAATGCTGTGGTTTGTGTCTTTTATCTTTTCTTGTCTTGGTAATGCTGTGGTCTGTGTCTTTTATCTTGTCTTGCTTTGTTAATGTCTGCTCTATTAGTTTATTGTTGTTTATCTTCTTGTTGTTTCTTGTCTTTTCTTGTTGTTTGTTGTCTTCTTGTTTGTCTTGTGTCACTTTGAATTTAATTAATGTCTCCATTTGCACCCTATCTTACCCCTTGAACCTGACAGTTTAGAAATATAGTGGATATAGAATCCCTGAAACATAAATGGTTAAAGCCTTGCTCACAGGCCCAAATGGGGCAGCTTGGCTCTGTTGGTCCTTGAACTTAGAGTCTTAATTGTTTGAGCCACCACTGCCATAGATTTTCAGCTGTAATAACTTAACACAGTAACTCAATACAACACGAATTAGAGTTAAAATTACATAGTAATTGTTGGAAAATACAATAAGAAATAAAGCAAAGCCATATCGGCAAAAAATGCCACTGAAACTATTGCCAATTTGTTGCACTCACCAAACATTCAAGGGGGAAAAACTTTAAGCTGGGAAAATTCCTTAACTCAACTAGTATAAAATTAATAATGATGGATTTGAAGGATAATTGTCAATTGTCACACAACTTTGATGGGACGGGAACCTATTCCACACAAGCTTTTTTTCCATAAAGTTAATAATACGAACAAATAATTACATTGTAATTAACTGTTTGTGTATCAATTGTATAATATACATTTACCAAACAAGAACAAAACGACCAAACTAAAGACATGTCTAAGAATTTTTATAGGACTTAAAGCGGCTCAGTTGTTTAGTTAAAAACAATACAGTGCTGTTGGGATATTAATATATTGGTAGCCATAGATACTGTAGGTCTATAAATTCTTTTAAAACACCAAAGCTGGTGACCTGGCACTGCCTGCATGTAGACGGACACACACACACAGATAGAGAAAAAAGCTCTTAGCCTGATTTATAACATAATTAGAAACCAATATTGTTAATGGCCACTGGCCAGATGGGTGTGTTTTCCTCCATGTAGGTTAAATGACATTGCATTTAACTAAAACTGATTTGATGCAGGTTGCCATATTTAAAAAAACTTCGTTTTTGGCATGTATCAAGAGAAGGCAGGAGCTGCTTTTATTTGAAATTCAAAATACAAAATTTAAAAAGTTAAACCACCAAGCTGCCACTGCTGGGACCTCTGAGCAGAACCCATAACTGCTTAGTTGGCATAAAAAAAGCAATAAGTCTCTATGGTTAAGGGCGTCTATCGAATGCCAGAAATGTCTAGCTTGTCTCGATATCCTAGCACATTAGAATTTTCCTACAACTGAAACTAGAAAAGCCAGTCACCGTTCCAGAATGACAATGCAAACCAGTTCACCCAACATCAGCGTCTGATCTCACTAATCATTTTGTAGCTGAATGAAAATTTCCCACAGCCATGTTCCAAAATTCCTATCAGAAGTGTGGATGTTATTATAGAAATGAGAATGAGACTAAATCTAGAACAGAATAAACAGAACAGAACTAAAAAAACAACCACTTAATCTACTAACGTGTCAACTAGTTAAAAAAGAAGTAAAAATTACAATACATACTTTTGTTTTTATAACCATTTATTTCCTTATAATTACTTGTTTTTGTTGCCTTTGATCCCCTATGTCTCAGAATAATTAAAGATTCATTCATTCATTGACTGTACCACTTATTCCCTAATTTTGGGTCACACGGGTCTGCTGGAGCCTATCCACACTCTCTGGAGGGCGAAGTGCGGGGGGGTTTATACACGGGGCAGGTCGCCAGTCCAACACAGGGCCACCCACACTCACTCCTATGGGCAATTTAGAATCATAAACCTAACAAACGTTTTTGGACTGTAGGAGCAAACCGAAGTACCAGGAGCAAATCCATGCAATCATGGGGAACACAGAAAGAAATTGAATCTGGGCCTTCCTGCTGTGAGGAAGCAGTGGTAACACTAAGCCCTGCTGCCGCCCTGAACTAAAGATTGTAGACTTATAATAGTGGTATTGAAAAAATAAACAAATGGACCTACAATAAACTGGCAAATTAGGCAGTGCCAAGATCTGCTATCACCATTCTAATCGTTAGCTTAGACTAAACTGTAGTCAAAATATTTCATCATGGCAGAGGTTTGACCACAGAGAAAAAGCTCCTAAAATACATGTAATATAAGCTGGTGAATCACTATGGTTCTGTAGCTCGTGGTGAGGCTTTGGAACTGTGAAGATTGAAGAGTTTCTACTGAATCTAAAACAGGTGTTTTATACTGATAAATTATATTAGTGTTGCTGCATATTAGTCTCAATTGCACGAAATCTTTATAGGATATTTTGTATGTATAGCAGGACTATAAACATTGCACGATAAATTTAATATTACTTCTATTCCTACAGATGTCTCCAGCATGGTGTCTATGATATTTCTTTTACTAGAAAAGTGAGTTGAAATTAGAATTTTATGTAAATACATGGTGCATTCAAGGAGAGGCAAGCTGTTACCTTTTCAACAGGTTTTTGACATCTGGCTATGGTCTACAATTAATAATAAGTGTGTTAGAATTTG
Organism: Sisor rabdophorus; assembly: GCA_026260075.1. Taxonomy (NCBI): domain Eukaryota; kingdom Metazoa; phylum Chordata; class Actinopteri; order Siluriformes; family Sisoridae; genus Sisor; species Sisor rabdophorus. Next base: position 11,467,226 of record JAOTQW010000002.1, on the reverse strand, counting down.
GTTCTTTCATCAAAAAGCATTCTCTACATTCTCATTTATCATCATCCTCTTGACAGGGATTATTCCACCTCACGTTCCAATTTCTTACTGTTTCCCTCCCCTTTTTGATCTATTTTGCACTTAATCTTTATAATGCATTGATTTTAGAAATGAACAAAACCGTACTATAAAGTTTGTTGGTCCACATCAGCATTGTGCTTATTCTTGGCATGTCTCCACAGTACTGTTGTATTAGCAAAGTAGGGAGTGGTCATGATAGAAAAATCGGCAGCCATAAGTAAAAGTTCTGACCTCAACTTCACCCCAGTCTCTCTGCAAGCGCTCATTACTTTGTCTTTCACCATAAAAACTCAACTGGATTAAACACATTTGTGCATGAAATGGGATCAAGTGGCTCAGATGGCAATGCTTTTGCATAGTTTTGCTTCTGGTAACTTCATTATAAATCAAATACATTCAACATGCCATTCCTTTTTTTGTTTACATGTTTATATATTGTCACATCTGTATGTACCCTATATTGCCAAAGGTTTGTGGTCAACTGACCATCAGATCAATATGTGCTTTCTCTCCCACGGTTACATTATTTCTTCACTGGAACTAAAAGAGGCTGCTAATTACTCACAGACACACAAAATCACATACAGATAAAAAGTGCAGGGTTGTATGTATTGTATGTATTGTTAAAAGCCCACCTGTGCAGACAGCGCTTTGTAGCTCATAGCCTGGAGCGCAGATACAGAGGTAGGAGCCATCTGTGTTTGTACACTGTCCATTTAGACACGCTGCCTTGTCCTCACATTCATCGATGTCTAAAAGAAATTACAGGACAATTTAAACAGACTTTATTCAGGACATACTCAACTTGTTAAAATCTAGTTAACATTATAATACATGCTACATTTGTATACTATAAAGGTTTTACTGTGAGATAATTATTTGCTGATTTTGTAATTCTGCTGGCTGACAAAGAATTTAGGTCTATAATTTTAACTGTGGGTTCATTTTAAATGTAGAGATAGATAATAAAAAAGAGATAGAATAACAACAAAACATTAATAAAAACACATTAAAATCTTAAATCCATCCATCCAACTCTCAAAGACACTCTTGGGTTCTAAACTTTCCATTATGAACAAGTGAGGTGAGATCCATGGATGGATCTTTTAATCTTGCAATGCCCCCTGCTCAAGTATAGCAAATGTACAGGCCCGTGTGTATTTTGCCAATGAACATCTGAATGATTCAGATGAGAACTGGGTAAAAGTATTGTGCTCAGAAAAATTGGCATCGACTCAAATCACTGTGTTTGAAGGAGGAAGAATGCTGACTATGACCCAGCCCCATGCACTATCAACACTTAAAACTTCCTTTTCTCACAAAGGGCAGGAAAAATGGGTCACAGATGAGTATGGCAGCATTACAATGACCAAAATCACATGGCCAAGACAACAAAAGAGTGACATATTAAGGTCCTGAAGTGGCCTATTTGACAACAAGTGTTTTGCCACAAAGTAAAAAGTCTTGTTTTGGGAAAGGGAAAATACTTATAATTACTTAGTATTCATTATCCATATTAACTTTTCATATTTATTAAAAACTTAATATCGATTATTATTTGTCTCTCAAGAATAAAACTACAATTAAACAACAATTAAACTAATCATTTCTTGGTCAATGGACAGACGTACAAAATCATCAGAGGATAAAATGTTGCCTTTGAGCAACTTTAAACCTCCTGATGTTGATACCAACATTAAAATGCAAAAAAATATATATACAGGCATTTATTTGTCCAAACTGACCTACAATGAGGACTGCTATTATGGAGCAATTTAGAGTTATGAACTATTCTTAATGATTCTAAAGTGGCAAGTTAAGCATGTTCTGAACTATCAACCTTCTTATCATTATCCCAGACTTCTATGTGATCATTGACCGTTATTTTTGTCCCCTAATGGCAGGTTTGACTACCAAAAAAAAAAACAACCTACACCCCTGTCAAATCACTAAGACTTATAATGTTTTTAAAAATAAGGTGTGCAACTGCTTTTGAGTAAATAAACAGAGAATGTGCAAAACTTTATTATAATAAAAAAGTTTATATTAACACTTAAACAGCATGTCTGACAATGTTATTGACAACAGTAAACAATCGAGACTTGGAGACTTCTGGTGATGTTTTTATGCTTATTTGTTATTATGCTAATAACAAAACATAAACTAACAGGTTGTTACCTTCACACGCGCGGTCTGAGGAGACCTTGTAGCCAGACTCACAGGTCATGCAGGAATACGAACCCTCAGAGTTTGCACAAGCACCCAATGGGCAAATGTCAGGAGACTTGCATTCATCAATATCTAGAACATAAACCAAACAAAACTATTACAAAGCCTTAAACTGGCAATAAACTTAAAATTGAAACCTTTGTGGTCTTCATACTCTGTATTCTATTGGATTTACTACAAGGATTCAGGGATTTATTTAGATACCATCGATACCTCTTCACTTTCCAATCAAAACACAAGTGGTTTCCAAGCCATTGGAAAAAGCCTGCTGATGCGCTGATAACCCAACAAAACACACTGCATACCACAGCAAATTGGTCTTTAAGTCTGCTCATGGAGCGCCAGTGTTATTAAACTGTACTGAAAGAGGGGCTGATGAAGAGGAGGCGAGAGATAAGTTATGTAGGTTGAAAAGCTCAATCCAAACCAGCAAGCTATTACAGGCACTTCATAATCGCTCCATCAACAAACACTTAGAGAGCTGGCGCTATTTTAGAGATGGAAATTCTTTTCTCTGGCATTCATCACATGCCCTACTTTCTCTCCCTCTCTCTCTCGCTCAGACAGACATAAACACTGGCTGTTCATTTAAAGGTGTACCATGGATAATTAACATTAATGCGGATAATAATCGCTGCACATAGTAATCTTGGTACATCCGTAACCAAAATAAAGCCTTATGGAGAATTGTCCTTTTCATGTGAGCAAGCGAAAGACACAAAATAAAAAAAAAATCGAAATTTGATCCTTATAAAAAGATTTTTAAAAAGTTATAATGTAAACACAAGCTGTTCTACATGTTCTAAGTTTCCGAGTGTGATTTGGTGTATTTCAATTTCTAGAAATGGCCGATAAATGGACTGATATTAAAGTGCCGGCGGCTCAATCCCGCTGAATACGATCCATGATCCAATCAAACAATAATGGTCAGCATCCGATCTGTCTGACCATCAGGCAATCATCAGATTAAAAGCAAGAAAATGAGCCTGCAGTAATAGTCCATGTGCATGGGGGTTCATATTGTAGCTAAGTAATTATATTTATTACAATTATATATACAATTTTTAACCATTATAAAATAACTATTAAATGACTGATTAAAGATTATTCATTGTTGAAACAACTGTGTAAACAGAGTTAACAATTAATTTAAATATAATATAATTCTACGCTTCTATGCCAAAAGGCAACAAAATTCAAATGTCCAAATTGGGTCCAAAATGTCAATATTATGTATGGACACTATTATTTTCCAGCACTGTCTTACCATCTTGGACATGGATTTACCAGCGCATCACAGGTTGCCACTGAAATCCTCTATTATTCCTCTATGACGATATAACTTCAGCTTCTTGTTAAAGGTGTGCATACAGCCCAATACCATGACACTCTCACCACCACGCTTGATCGTAGACAAGACACTAATCTTTGTACTCGCTTAACACTCTTGGAACACACCACAGAAAATGGTCCCAGTAATTCTTGTCCTTAGCCTGCTTGTCTTCAGGAAACTGTTTGCAGGTTTTCTTCTGCATTATCTTTAGAAGAGGCTTGCTTCTGGGACCGTGCACACTATGCAGACCGATTTGATACATGTGCATTTTTTGGTCAACTATGGAGACAATTTTGTTTTACAGATCCTCAGAAAGTTCTTTTCCATAAAGTACCATGTTGAACCTTCATTGACCAGTATAAGAGAGGGAGAGCAATAACACAAAATTTAACACACCTGCTCCCCGTTTACATCTGAGACCTTGTAACACTAACAAGTTTCATGACAACAGTGAGGGAAAATAGACCCCATTGGGACATTTCCTCTTAGGATACTTTAAATATTTAAAATACCTTCATGGATACCAGCTAAGAATTACAGAAACAAACTTCTGATTTTGAGCATCACATTTGTAATCTACTTGTAATCTAATTCTAACTGGATTTATTGTTCTACCAATGGGCATCAGTGTTGGCCATCATTTTCAAGGCCAGTTAAATTTTATACATTAATCTTCTGAACCATGCTAAACAAAACAGTCTCCAAAAACTGAATAGCAATGGGATTTCTGAACAGAGCACAACTTGAACAATTCTGGCAATGTCCATGCTTCGGTCTAGCTATAAATTAGGATACAAAAGGTTAGTATGGGTTCATGTGTTGAACTCGCATTCAGCCATCATAAATCTTTCTTTAGCTGCTTTATTTGGTTGTCTGAATATCTTAGTGAAACGCAGACTACCCACAGTTTTAGTACATGAAATATAAAAATATTTAGTACAATACTTATAATAATACTTAAAATAATAGTATTGTTATGTATGATTTATTAGGTGCCTATAATTGTTCAGGGTATTGGGTTTATTTCCTAGTCGGCTTTCCGACATTTATGCAGCAGAATAAATGTTAATATGTATGCTAGAGAAACCAATAATGTCTCTCTCTACTAAGGTGGTCCTTATATTTAATTCAGTTTAATAGTTTAAAATGGGACACAAAAGGTAGTCCTTATACCTTGACACAGCTCACCATCTGCTGAGACAGTAAAACCAGCAGGACAGTTTACACAGGAATACGAGCCCTCTGAATTCAGACAGATACCATTTTCACAGGCTGACAAGGAGCGGCACTCATCTATATCTGCAAGAAAAAAAGGATGTGTGTATATATATATATATATATATTTATACAAGTTTTAATTATAAATTTTATATATTACCAAAAGATACTGAATTTAAATATATTTAGTTAGCATATATGTAGTAAAAGTAAAAAAAGGCACAAATTATCAGTCCTGCTGGAAAAAACAAAATAATATGGCCAAATCATATTATACAACTGAGCTATCATATAGTCCCTATAGAATCTTTTCAGCTGCTGGGAAAAATCTTACTTGGTTATAGATTATATAACCTATAATAGATTATATAACCTATAATACATATAGATGATATAACCTACAATACCATAAATGATGAAAGACTGGAATGGCATACTGGCATACTTTTATATTATATTGTAGGTGAAAATTAGTATGCAAGGCTTTTAGTATGTCCGAATCCTTGGTAGGTGAAAAGTTTCCAGACCTACTACTCCAACCACCAGTTTACTATCCCAAGAGATGACTTCTATGTAGAAGTGGTGGAAAGCGGTAATATAAAACTTTTCAAGTGCTTTATGTAAATCCATTTTACTTATTAAACATTTACACTAACATACCAAAAGATCCACATGTGTTTCCTCTCCAAACTGTTTCTACAAATATGCACTCAGATGTCTAGAATGTTTAGTATGTTGTAGCATGACATTATTCCTCCACTGAACTAACTGAACATAACAATGACCCTGAGCACAAAACCCCAATTTCCAGTATGACATGCTGTGCATTATAAAGAAAAGAACAAAGTCCTGATTTTAACACCCCTGAACACCTTTGGGATAAACTGAAATGCCGACAGCAACAGACCAATGTCTGTTAATCTCACTAAGATTGCTGTAGCTAAATAATGAAAAAATATCTCTAACTATAAGGGTCGAGCTTCATTAAAAAGCAAAATAGGAATAAATCTGGAGGAAGATGTTTGAAATCGCATTTGTTTGTGATGCTCAGGTGACCACAAACTTTAACCAATTTAGCGGATTTAATATAAACAAAATATTATTTACATACAAATTTTTCACTTACCTACTGAAATGTAGTAGATATTTTAAGTAGCATGTAATATTGGATAGAGAAAACATAATACACAACAGAGTTGGCCAATTTCATCTAAGAGCAATAGTAATTGACTGGTGTAAGGACTCACCCTCACACCTCTCTCTGTCCTGGGAAAGAGTATATCCAGCTTCACACAGGGTACAGGTAAAGGAGCCAACAGTGTTAACGCACACACCTTGCAAACACAAGCTGGATTTAGAGCACTCGTTGATATCTGAAATTCAGACACTGATTTTATTCACCTTATTACAATTGAATCCAGTGGTCACTCACAGATCCCAGCAATAGACCTGTTACCATCACAGGTAATTTCTTATGGGTTATACAGACTATTTGTCCAGGGGAAGGTACGTACCCACACAAGCTTTTCCATCAGGGCTGCTTTGGTAACCTGTGTTACAGCTGCACCTGTGTGAGCCCGGAATATTAACACATGTGCCGTGAGCGCAGACGTCTGAGAGCAGACACTCATCCACATCTGGAAGGGAGACAGCCCGGTTGACGACCCTGAACGCTAACTGTGTAAGTGTGCATACCAGTGTGTTTTTGATTTATGTACCTTGGCAGCTTTTATTGTCAGAAGTTGTTTGGTATCCATAGTTGCATGTACACGTGAAGGAGCCCTCTGTGTTCACACACCGACCATTACCGCACACAGCTGCCATCTGACACTCATTGATGTCTGTAGCAATAACAAAAAAGTAATTGGTACGGGACAGAATATAAATAGAAAGTAAATGTAAATAGTGGAAAATAAAAAATGATATAATAAAACGTATAAAATAACATAATAAACCAGTTGATGACTTATGTGACAGGACAGGAAGAAACGCTTACTGTAAAATTGCCTTATTTCCTGTGAATTATGTCAAATTGATATAACTGAATGTTCAAATTTAATTGGTTAGAAAGTTTCGATTCATACAAAAGAGTTGATAATTAATCAGTTTTGTGCAATTTATTTATTATAACTGATTATAAATTAATTTCATTTCTCCTTCAGTAGAAACCTTTTGCATAAGGTCTCTTGTATAAACAAATGTTTAATGGTTTCACTGTTGGTATAGTAACGTTTCTTTATTTAACATTGTGGAAGAAGTTTCTAATTAGCCGTAACGTAAATGATAATTATAGATTTTTTCAGGACAAGCTCCCTTTGTGTGACATATTAACTACCAAAAGAGAAAAAAAACAGAGGCTGCTGTTATAATGATGTTTTTTTTGGTAAAATGGTGGGATGTGATGGCATAGTGGTTAAAGTGTTAGACTGCCAAGTGGAACAAAGTTGCCACTGCTGGGTCCCAGGGGGAATAAACCCTCAATTGCTTAGTTGTAGAAAACACATAAAGGTTAGTGGCTCTGGATAAGGATGTCTACCAAATGCTGTAAATGTGAACTTTAGGGAGACATGGTTCTAATAAATTTAATTAACAAAAATGGAATCTGTGGTACATTAATATAGTATAAATAGATTAAAACACTTCAAGGCTAAAAATTATTAACTTTGTTATGCCCTTCTGTTATTTTTCTGTATACTCAATCATTCATCTTTTTTACCCATCTTCTAGGGGTCCACTGGAATCTATCCCAGTCTTTCCAAATAGAAGACCCCTGCGTAAGAATCGGTTCACTGCCACTGCGTTGCCAGATTCCTGTCAGTGTCGATCGCAGCTTTGTGTGTCGCAATCTTTAAGCATTTCTTAGATTTATCTAATAAGGGTTTGAAAGAAAGCTGTGCTATTTTGCGTATTAACCTAACAAATGGTCCTATCCACCAGCTCGCCAACTGGCCATGTCTGTGCATGGCTGGAGAACATTTCTCCCTTGATAGACACTTAATAAACAAGCCTAACATCTTTTGGTGGTCTAAAGGACTAAACGGGCTGAGGAGCTAAGGCGAAATCTGTACAACCTGTAATAACTAAAATGAAACTAAATGGACAATAATGCAATGACGCACTGAAGGCATTCCTATTCCCATAGGAGTGAATGTGTGAGTGTGTGTGTTCGTAGCCCTGCGATGGATTGGCGA
>JAOTQW010000002.1:11406525-11426506 GCA_026260075.1 Sisor rabdophorus | reverse complement strand
CAGCAGACCCCCCGTGACCCCGGATTCGGGAATAAGCGGGTAAAGAAGATGAAAGGCTGATGCCTATTCAAGCCCAAATGGGGCAAAAGGCAGGGGTACACCCTGGACAGGTCGCCTGTCTATCACCACACGGGGTCACAAATAAACAAACAACCACACACATGCACACTCACTTCTATGGATAATTCAGAATCATAGATCAACCTAATGTACATGTTTTTGGAGGAAGCCAGAGTACCTGGAGTAAACACACCCTGAAGCATTTGGAGAACATGCAAACTCTGTACAGAAAGACCCCTTGTCTGGGAAACAAACCGGGGACCTTCTTGCTGTTCGGCAAACTGCACCGGGCCGCCCCTTCGATGAACATATAAAGTAAAAATAGCTGTAATTTAGCGACACTAACCAACAGCCTGTTCATTTCATCTATCAGCCTTTGCGTTGTGGCTTGTCCGATCACATGCCTTGTGTTAGAGTTAGGGCTAAGGTTAGGGTTATATATAAGTAACTTCAAAAGTCAGCTTGTTAGACCAGTGACTGGCTACAGGGTTAGAGGGAGTTTCTGCAGAATTAGTCTTTCAATGTATCATTCTTTCTGCTGTAAATAACACACTAAAAACAATGAACAGAAAAACACCTTTATGCTTCCTGCCTGAAATCCAAAATAGAGCTGTTTTCTTAGTTTGGGGTTCATGGTGCATTAAAAGCCAGCTGTTGTCACTGTTCACGCTTGTTAGCACTTGCCTGTTGTACTATAAGCAAGGACATTTTCTGTAACAGAACTCTCAACATATTTTTCATTTACCTCATTTGACTACACAATACATTTCCATCAGTGTTTTAGAGATTAAGACTAGGTAATGTAGACTTATTTTTGGAACTGTTTGAGGAATTGAGCTATGTGGGAGGCGGCAGGGGTGCTGTAGCCATGCCGTTTTCACATTACTATCCTTTATAACTCACGGAAATAACACTCAGCTGCCCTCATAGTGGTAAACCACCCCTAACCAATGGATTAGCTTTTCCCGAGCATGATGTCTGGGTTCCAAGGTTTTGGTCTTGCTGTATTCAATAGCGCCCTTGCACCTAACATTTTACCATGACTCTGGAATACATAAACAGCAATATTTTTCCCTAAGTATATGGGTAATGAGTGTGTAATAAAAGCTGTTTTGGACCATCATGTTTGAAAGCACTTCAAAAGCTGGTATGAGTTTTAGTCCTTGGTGAAGTAAAGCTAAAATCAGCCAGAGGTTTCTCTCACTTTAAAGAATGAACATTAATTGTAACCCTTTTGGACACTTTAACCTCTTGTGGTCAACTGCATGTGCAAGTCTGGGAGGTTGTGGTGTAAGACAAACACTGTTTAGCCTATTTTGTGCCAGCACATTTTTAAAGCAACCTATATTCAATTGGACATTGTCATGTCTCTGTTTGGATCTGAATGGCAACAGGTTAAATTTTTATTTAAGTTCAGATTTACAGTTACACTGAGCATTGGGACACCTGTCCATCATACAAGAACATATATAGTTCTTTAACGTCCTCAGACTGATTCCTACTTTAATTATAACCTCCACACATCTGGAAATGCTTTCCACTAGAATTTGGTGCGTGACTATGGTAAATTTCCAATTCATCCACAACAAAATTAGTGGGCTTAGGTATTGTTAATGGTCAGTGAGGAGGTTTTAGTGTTCCGTTTGGTTTCAAAGGTGTTCAGTAGTATTGTGGTCAGGGTTCTGTTAAGAATACTCAAACTTTATTTACAACACACTATGACATCAGTTCGGGAATAAGCGGGTATAGAAGATGAATGAATGAACTTTTAGATTATTGACACAAGAGTGACAAAAATTAAAGGATTTTAACAAACTTAGAGTCTTTAGTACAAGTGGAGAATTTAGGAGAATACAGAATTAACCAGAAAGCCTAAAACTGTCTAGACCGTTAGGTGTCTGGAAGCCTGTGGAAGTTTGAGAAACCTTCTGGTGAGTCTTCTTTCATGTCAGTGCTGTGCCTAAATAGAGAGTGTGTGATTAGATAGGTGCCTAAATGGGTGACAGGTGTGAATGATCAGTATTCAGGGGAATGTAAACAGTGGGTGAGCCTTATGTGTCCGTGACACAGATGGCATTGCACCCTATCCTATTGTCATATACAGTATGTAAATGTATAATATGTATCATAGTATGTAAAGCACAAACACATTATTATTAATTTATCTTGTCATAAGGTTTTAACCCACAAGGATTTGGTTTCATTTAGACACTTAATCATAAAAGAAAACATTGCCTTTACTCTGCTTATTAAGTCTTTCTCCAAAAGCCTGTCTTTTTCTTTTTTATAGCAGTAGGCATGCAGCAGAGGAAGCTATGTTAAACTTTTATAAGCATTATAAAAGGCCTCTGGCTGTAGTTTTCCTTTAATTTCTAGGTATAAATGTTCTAGTATAGATCAAACATAGATCTAATATAATCAACAATTTGTTTAATATTTACATTTAAGGAAAGACTCTTAAAAATATGTAAAATATTTTTTGTTCTTAAAATATGTAAAAATTATTCTGTTTTCATTTAATGTGTTGCAACATAGCCTGGCCACTGGCATCAAAGATAAGCTCTGAGTTATGGACTCCTCTATTATCCGTAAAGAACAGGGCCAAACATCAGAAAATAATTAAGCCCCAATGACTGCACTGTTTTGTATAAAAAGCACTTCCAATCACTATTTTTTAAAGAAGATGCTTCTGATCATGAAATGTTTTGCTTCATTTCAATAACTATTGCACTGTCAAAGCACAGATGTCTTCATAACCCAGGCCTAGTCAATCCACGTCCCCAAAGGCTAAACCTACTTCTCAAGTAGTTCTATGTTATGACACCATGAATAGTATCATCATGGATAATTTAAGGTATTCATCTATCCTATCCTCTGTCAATCATAGTGACACCAACTAATCCTGAGCATGTATGCAACAATACTTGCCCCAGAGTGTGTTACTCTTCCTCATGTTGCATCACTGGCCAACAAAACAAAAAAATAATAAGGTATGAAGAAATAACAGTCTGAAGAAATAGTGTTTAGTGCCTTTCTGTGCCTCAGTGGAGGCGTATACAATCCTTGGATGGCTTGGATACCTTGGTTATTCTATGTTGTTTGTGAGGTCTGGCTAATATACTGTAATTGCGTGAAAAAAAAAACACTTATTAAAACGTATTTACATTCTGAATCAAAAAAGCAGGAAAGATGGAAGTCTGCCATTTTAATAAAAGAGACCTGCCCAAATTGACAAACTGTAATATGGCAATCCCATATAACTAGTCCTGCATAAAGGGGCAACTATTGTCTTTAATCAATGAAAAGTATTAGTTTGTATTAAGTAACTGTGCTTCCACAAATCTATGATAGTCACCATTGGCCACAGATGCACAGACCTTAAAATGATCTATGCTGCAGTGTCTGTATACTTCCGCATCGATTTAAGCCAGGTTAGTGTGGCTATAGTTATTTGAGTTTAATATAATGGCAATTACATAAGTAACAACTAATCCAAACTGCCATAAGCAGTATAATTCATCTGGGCCCACAGTGCTTTGGGTACCCAAAAAGGGGCCTTAGGAATTGGCAGCATGGGCAGAGTATTCATCTTGCCTACTGGTGATGGTGATTACAAGGTTAGACAAGTGGGCCTCTTGTACATTTTCTTAGTATAAATATACAGTTGCTCCAGAAATCATATAGTTGCCAGCTGGTATTTATAGTACATTACTAAAGCACAAGGAATTTTCACCTTCAACTTCACTAGGTAATTAAAAATGATATTTTTAAATTTGTTGGTCATTATAAAAATCATTGCTGGGCTGCATACGTCAAACCATAAACATTCTTGGTGAATGCGACTTGTAATTAGGTGTCATATGAACTTTTTTTGGTTACCTGACAGAAACACAGACAGTAACCTTAAAATATGGACAGACATGGTCTTTCTAAAAGAGTTCATCCATTTTTAAACTAGACTGCAATAGATACCGCAATCTTTCTTTTGACAAGCAGTGTGTTGGCAACAACTCTGTTTTGTATCAGGTGAACACATTTCATCTTTTAGTCAAATATCATTCTTCTAGCCCTTGACAGAACACTCCTCCCTTTTCAACTTTTTCCATTACTTCATTGTATCTATCTTTTTATTTAAAGGATCATCAGTGGATTCTATAAACGAGACACATGTTACTTTGTGCGAAATGACATCACTTTGGAACGAAAGGATTGGAAAGGTTTTAGCTGCAAATTGGGTCGCGATTACACAGTTGGGCACTAAACTGGTAAATGTCAGAAAAATGCATGACTTTTACTCACAATTTGAACATAAAACTGCATAGAATGATTCTTAATCTAATCTAGTCTGCTTTTTTTATGAACACAGCTATAATCCTATGAAATCGGCACATGCTGTAGTTACTGTTTCCCAAATATCTGGTTTTACAAAAGGTTCACATTGTGAAAAAGTTCAATCGTTTGAAGTAAGGAATGATAATGAAGCTCAGGACAGATAATAATAACAGATAATAAGTTATTTAATAATCACGAGAGAGAGAGATAGAAAGAGAGAGAGAGAGAGAAAGAGGGAAAGTGTAATAAAACTTAAATAAATCAGAAAGTTTCTGAACTTTACATCCATGCATAGTTAATTAGCCCGACAAGACAGACACAGATTAAATGAACCATGCCATCATAAATGTCTGAACACAGTCGGTATGTCATGACAGCAGAACACAGTCAGTATGTCATGACAGCAGATGTCAGCCAATGACTAGGAAGACCAGGAACACCTGGGTTCAAGCCCCAAAATCGCCAAGTCTGCCACTGTTGGGTCCTTAAGCAAGACCCTTAACCCTCTCAGCTCCAGGGGCACTGCATTATAGAATACCCTGGGTTAAGTGTCTCTTTATAGCCCTGTTAAGCAGTAATTAATTATAAGGAAACTATAAAAAAAAAAATACTATAGCGCAATAGTGGTTTATAGTCTGCAGGAAATGTAATGAGTACAAAATTAAAGAAAATCTTTGGAAAAAAGTGTTACCACATGTTTTAAAAAAACTCATTATTATGAACTATTCGCGAGTATTCGCGATTGTTTTATTCTCTGATTCATTACAGCAGTGAAAGCAGATTAAACCACTAAAGAATTCGATTAAGTTAAGATTTGAGTGTTAATGCAAATAAGGTTTTAACAATGAGTCATTTTGCTGACTGGTTTCCTAAAAGCAACTAATGTGACTAGTTTGCATATAAAAAAAACTAAGCATCAAAAGTAAGAAGGAAAATTAATATAGCGGCTGTAATGGTTTAAAGTTGTAATAATGCATGTAGCGTAGTAGGTCACGGGTTCATGTGGAATGCTGAGCCTGCATTTATTTTGCCATGTTGATGTTACATAATCTGGTCTTTTCAGAGACACCCTATGGAGTGTCTGCTGTAAATCATTAAAAAAGGATGTCCCTTCTTGGCCCCGGATAGCTTTAACCACTCACACCCTACATACTGCAGAGTCACACCGCCCAACAGGACAGCCGTAGGTCAGAGGTCCACCCTGCATCATCAACACACCCACCAGCAGCAGGAAGCACTACGTTACTGACAACTGTTACACTTTTGACCTTTAGGAAAACTTTTTTTGAGACTTAAAAAGCCTTGCGGTAATGAGGTTATGAGGTTAAAAAGGTTACCTTTTAATCTTGCATGAGAATAAAAATATAACACTGTTCAAATCTCTTTTTAAACATAAAATACTTGAGTTTATTATTGCATTCAATTTGGACATTGCCAAACTTTTTATTCATTCATTCATCTTCTTTACCCATTCATTTTTAAATCCGGGGTCATTGGGGTCTGCTGGAGCCTATCCCAGCAGTGAGAGGGAGTGGGTACACCCTGGACAGGTCGCCAATCCATCACAGGGCCATTGCCAAACTTTATTAACATAACATTCATTCATTTTACGATAGACATTTGGAAAATGTAAGGCTTAGAAGACTGTTCAAAAATTACACAAAAGCTAACAAAATCTGGCTACTAGCATGTAGAATATATTTTTATTCTATATTTATTTTTTATTTATTCTATTTGTTTTTACATTTACAGCACAGTGGTGTAGTGGTAAGCATGTCCACTTCACAGCAATAAGGTCTAGGGTTCGATTCCTGAGTTTCACTTTCCACTAACTCCATTCTAAATTGCCCATAGGAGTGAATGTGAGTGTGTGGGGTTGTTTGTATATGTGTGGCCATGTGATGGACTGGTGACCTTTCCAGGAGCACTAAGAGCACTGACCCCAGTGAGACCCATAGGATAGAAGATGAATGAATGAATTTGGCATTTTGAAGATGCTCTTATCCTATTTTTAACATGAATATTACAACTTTATTGTAAATTGGGGGTTAAGGGCCTATTTTGCTCAGGGACCTGGCAGAGGTAACTTGGTAGTGGTGGGAATTAAATGCACAATCCATGGATAGCTGTCCAACAAATGTGCTACCACTTTTCCAATTCTATATAGAACTAGCATAACAAAAACTGTTACTGCAGGTTATGATTAAATAATAGCTATTCTAATGTTAACTAAATAAAAGGTGTATATCCTTGGTGTTATAATGACCTCTATATTCATATTGGGTAATCACTGTGAGGATTTTGCTTAATTATCCACAACAAGAATTAGTGAATTTGGTCAATAATGTTGCATGTGAAGATCTGGGTTGTAAGACTATGTTTTTCAGTTTGTCCTAATGGTATTTATTGGGGTGGATGTTAGAGCTTAAAGGTCCTACACTCCAATTGCTTTGTATTTTTTTAGTTTCAGTGAAAGGATCACAATATGACAGCATACAAAGACAGTGTATAAAGCAATGGTTCCCAACCTTGTTTGTTTGAGACCCCCTTTTCCCTAAGAATATATAGGGCCCCACTTCATATTTAATAATATTATCACTCTTGGTATTTTGTTTTTCCAGTATTGCCAGCACTGTGACCCAAATTGGTAGAAGCTTTCTCACCTGTTTCCAGTATGCTGGGTCATTACTATACTGCATTTTAAAGGATCACATCTTATTGCAGATACACTCTGCATTTTACTGGTAGATTGCGGTTGACTATTCTATTAAAATTTTTGCTACAATTTGTAGATTGACTGTGAGATTTGGGTTCCTTCAGCTACAACAGTATTAGAGTTCAGACACTAACATCAGGTAAGAAGGTCTGGAAAGTAGTTGGTGTTGCAGTGGTGTTTAGATTAGTTTTTGATTGTTATCCAATCATAACTCATCATGTCATGCTGGAGCTCACAGGCTTTGTGCTCAGGGTCATTGCCATGCTGGAACACTGTTGGAGTCTCTTAGTTCCAGTGAAGAAATAATGTAAAATTTTGTAAAAAAAAGTAACAGTTTGGAAAGGAACCACATATGAATCTAATGGTCAGGTGACCACAAACCTTCGGCTATATAGTTTATCAGAAGGCAATTTAGTGAGTCTCAGTCATTTTTATGGAGGATGAATTACAAATTTGGTAAACCAGGATCATGTATAAAATTAGCTAGTGCAATAAGATCGCTTTCAATAGTGTTACTGCTCAACACAAAATATGACACGACCTTCCACAGAGCTAACTGAGGCTCAGAGAGCTCGGGTCTGGACTCCCTGTTGGGAACCGCTGGTATAAAGTTTTGTGCTTGGCTTATGTATAAGTTTAATGTGTAGTTCACAAGCAGGCTACCACAGTTGCCTCACAGCAAAAAGGTCCTGGGTTCGATCCCCAGGCAAGGGGTCTTTCTGAGTTTGTTCATGTTCTCCACGCACTTGCTTGGGTTTACTCTGGGCTCTCCGGTTTCCTCCCACAATCCAAAAACATGTACATAAGGTAAATTGGTGACTCTAAGTTGCCAACAGGCGTGAATGTGAGTGGGTGTATGGCCCTGCTCTGACCGGGGACCTGTCCAGGGTTTACCCCCTGCCTCTTGCCCTATGTGGGCTGGTATAGGGAATAAGTGGGTATAAAAGATAAATGAATGTCTACAAACAAATAGGTAAAGATACTATAATTATAATCATTTTTTACACAGTAAGTGTAACATTTGATCAACATGTGATGAGTTTTTTCCAGGCAAATTAAGGGAATGTCAGTGTCTAAAATAAAAGCTACATACTGTATGTGAAGTCTGTCACTGAAAAGTCTCAAATCTCTGGTGACTGGCTTCCTGTCTGACCTGGGAAATAAAGCATGTTAGTCTGGCCGAATTGGAAAAACAGATTTTTATCTGATAGCATTTGATAGCTTTACCAGACAAAAGGGCGATTGTGCAACACACAACATTTCACTAAAACGCTGCAGGTCTGAGATCACTGTGATGAAACTAGGTTTACAGAGTGGATTTTATACAGGAGTATGATGTGAAGTGGGTTACACATGCTCCCCAAACACTGACATTGCTTAAAAGTAAATTCAGTGTCTTTCCAAAAGTTAAGTGGCTTCCATTTATAGTAATATGACTTTAAAAGTTAGGGGAAAAAACGTACAATGATGTTTCTGTTTTCCTCATAATGTTTCATACCAGTACAGAGACCAAGAAATTAAGGAGTAAGTGTACAGTATATCCTTTCATATCAACACGTCTGCTTCTCCAATAAATACAACTGGCCTGCTCTGGCAGCAGTTCTATAGAACTAAATTTAGATCTGAGGTTACAGTAAAAAGAAAAACTGGTCTCAGTTAATGCTTTTAAACTCCCACAGAAACATCAATTGTCCCTGGAGGACAGTTTCTGGTGTCCAACTAAAATCTTTGGTCACTAAATGCTGGTTTTATTCACACAGTAATAGTGACAAGCTAGCAGGGTGCGTTTTAAAGCAAGTGCAATAGGAAATCTTTGCCTAGTTTGTTGGTCAGAAAGCTTTATGTAAATGCTAGACACACCAATGTAAAATGCAAATGGTCTCTATCTGAACACCACCCCCTGTGTATGTATCTTAAGCCCTAAATAGAACCGTTTTAATTTTATAAATGTGATATAAATGTATTAGTGTATGACTATAGTTGGTGTTTTTTACTGTATATGTATTATTTTAGATATTTTGGACTGTTTATGTAGGTGATGGTTTTAATTGGTGGTCTTACTATAAGAGATTCCTCCTGGGCTGTTTTAGAAACAAGGTGCAAGCATGCCACAGTTTTTAAGATGTTCCAAGCACTAACTCACCTCAGATTAGAGAGACTTCCTCTGAAACGCTTCCTCCCCAAAGACAGCTTACCATATCCACCTAGCATTATCTAAGAGTTAGCCTGTGAAACTGATTACCTCTGGAAGCGCCAAAAGTGTGTGCTGAACACGCGAACCGAGCTCACACTAGTCATCATCCTGTGGAGCCCTGATGTCATGGAGAACAGGATGAAAGGCCAAACAGGGCCCAGTGCTCAATATGTCACAACTTATCACCTCAACAGCTGTTCCTGACTACTGGAGCAATGTGGATGAGGGACTAAAGTCTAAATGCACCAAAAAAGTGAACACATGATCAATATTTATAATGCTGAATGTTGTATGCCTCTATATAGAATATCTATTCATATGGCCCTTTTTTCATATGCAAAGCCTGGTGATAAATATAACCATAAAAGAAAGATATAATGACAAATTTACAGTAACTCTAGTATAAAGGTGAGACTTTTACAAAAGGAGAAACTTTTTGGGCAGCAATATGAAAATTACAGGAAAGAAAGAAATCACAACTAGGAAGTACAATGTGAACATTGAAAAAATTATTGAATATAATGAAATCAGGGCAGCGCAGTGGTGTAGTGGTTGGCACGTTTGCTTCACAGCAACAAGATCGTGAGTTCGATTGCAAGTTCTTTCTGTGCAGGTTTTTCATATTTTCGTAGGTTTCCTTCAGGTACTCTGATTTTCTCCCACATCAAAACATGTACATTTGGTTGATTGGCAATTCTAAATTGTCTATAGGAGAAAATGTAAGCACGTGTGGTTGTTCGATTTCTGCCCAGGGGCCATTATATGCGGAGTATGCATGTTCTCCCCATGCTTGCTTTGGTTTACTTTGGTTTCCTCCCACAGTCCAGAAACATATACATAAGGTTGAGTGGTGAATCTAGATTGCCCATAAGAGTGATTGTGTGTGTGGCTCTGTGATAGACTGGCGCCCTATTAAGGGTTCCTACATTTTGCCCTATAGAGAACTGCTATAGGATCCAGCAGACCCCAGCAACCCCAAATTAGGAAGTAAATGGCCTAGATGATAAAAGATATTTTGATATCTGGAGCAAATAATCTTAACATGATACCCAGAACTACAATTAAACCCAATCCTTCTAAAGTTCATCCCTTCCTTTTATACAATATAAGCTAAAATTCTAATAAAATCATTTCTAGACTTCTAAGTTCCTTATGAGAACGTCGACCTGCCAGCTAGAAATAAGAAGAAATAAGTCATATACCACAACTGAACCTATGTTCACTGAAGACAAATAGCTTTCATTGGGTAGTTTAACCTAAAGCAGCCAGAAAGAATGATTTCATTTTAGCAGGGAGCCAACTGGCAAAAACATGAAATGTTCAGTAGGTGTCTGGACCCTTGCAGCTGAAAAACAGCAGTTAGACAAACCTTTAAACCACCAGCTTGAGGCCTATCCAGAAGATTTTTGGCATTCCCCTGCATTGCAGGGCATCAAGAGGCACAAAAAGAAAGCTTGCATGCCAGACAGTGTACACAACTTTGAGTTAAATCAGTTGCCAACAGAGCACATGCTGCCACTCTGTGGCAAAAACAAAAGTTTTCACATTGTAAATTGGAATGTTCTTGTTTTCTAAAGGTCTAAAGGTTTACCAAGGTCTTGAGCTGGTTGTTATTAGACAGGCCTGGGGATTAGGATGTAGATCAGCTGGACATTTGGTACTTTTACCTTCTTGCACTGACCTTGTTAATGCACTGATAATGAGAGTTAACGTCTACTTATTAAGTCGTAGTGGTTAGCAAGGTTACCCCACAGGTCCTGGGTATAATTTCCAGACAAGGGGTACTCTGGTTTTCACCCATAGTACAAAAACATGAGCATTAGGTTAATTGATGATTATTGATTGCTTATAGGAGTGAGCGTGAGTGTGGTTGTCTATGTGTGGCCCTGTGATAGACTAGTGAACTGTCCAGGGTGTACCCTTGCATCTCACCCTATGTGTGCTGGAAGAGGCTTCAGCAGACCCCTGGGAACCAGAGTTATAAGCGGGGTATAAAAGATTAATGAATTAATGAATAGAAGGATCTCCTATCTTCACTAAGTACCCTATAATACAAAGTCATAGTTTGGTATTTGAATTATAATTTATGACTGTTGTTAAGCTTCAAAACAAGAACCCATGGTATTTAACATCAGTATGATTCTAAGGCAATTTGTTCCAGAATATTTAAGGAAACTGCTTAACCTTTATACTGCCATCTATTGGATATCAATTGTAAACTAGGTACAGATAGGTACTCCTGCAAATATATCTTAATCATTTATCTTAGAATCGTTTGGTTTCAGTATTTGATGTATGTGACACCATTTTTTACTTTACCCACAACTAAAAATATACATTTACAGCTTTTTCATATGACCTAAAAACAACAGTTTATTTCTTGGATGTTATATATCTGAAAGGCATGAAAGATGATTTTACTCAGACCATTCAAGACATGGCCATTCAAGACATTCAATCTTCCTCTATTGAAGTATCCAGGTCTCGTGTCTTGCTGTCATAACATTTAAACACAAAGGCTTGTGATTCAGAGCACAAAAATGTCCTCTGACAACATGTTAAAGCAAACACAAGCCCAGCAACTGTTTGCTTTAAACAGAAGCCTTGATTTAAATCCAAGACACAGATCTGATGTGATGTTAAATCAAACATCTGGTTAACTTACACTTTTATGAATGGATTGTGTGCCAATGGTATAAATGTCTGCATCACTAGACAGCTAGCTGAAGATATTGGCTATAGGTTTGGCTATTAGAGTAAAAGATATTACATAACTTTGCTAAATGTGAGATTTTGTTTATAATACAAAAATACAACTCAATATGCACTTACTGGATTAGGAACACATTGCGATCAACACCAAAGTAGAGAACATCATTTGTATGTCCTTGATGTACAGTGATATTTTTAAACAGCCGAAAAAGTGGTTTCTTTTAGCACTGACTGTAAAACAGGGTTCAAGCCGTAATAACACTTTCATTAAGAGCCGTTCCGTGCATCAGCGTTCAAATTTGTAATGCTGGCCGGATTTTTTTAGGGATCACATTCAAAGCGAGTGTGAGTTCAAAAAAATAATTGTTACATTACACAAATATACATAATCCAACTATTTGTGCTGCAAATGTTTAAAATTTTCCACAAGCTTTTCTGTCCAGCAACTAACAGCTACTTTGTTTTTTTTTCTTCTTGGTTTTATGTGTTTTGCTTTGTGCTATAGATCTTCCATGTCCCGCTAAGAAAACAACATGAAAATGAATAACATATTTATTAGGGGTGAGCAGGGGGTCAATCGTTCCTCTAGGTCTTACAGTGTTGTTCTATCAAAACACAATAAATCTGTTTAAAGATATATACCAAATTACTAAGATAATAATCAGCTACTAGTATAACCACAGACGTGCAAGGAAATCCCCTGGTCAAAATTCTGGTGGTTTGTTTAAAGTTATATTCTGTATAATAAATATCACATTACATAGGAAGATAGAGGAAATGGAGGGAGTGAAAATGTGAAAACTGCTCACAAAGTTGTAGATTTTACTCCTTAAGCAATCACTGCTGGACCCTTGGACAAGACCTTTAACCCTCAACTGATCTGGTTAAACACGAGCAGTAAACAAATATAAATGAAGACTATTGGAAACCCAAATTTTTGTAAAACATTTCACACAGCGTTGGTTAATTGGTTAGCACTGTTTCCTCTCCGTGCTTGGCTGGGTTATTTCTGGGTACTCCGGTTTCCTCTACAATCTTGTCCATTAGGTTGATTAGTGATTTAAGGAATAAGAGTGAGTGTGGCCGTGTGATGAACATGCAACCTGCCCAGGGTGTCCCTCTCCTGCCTTTCACCCGTCAGAGGTTGGGCTGCAGCAGACTGCTGGGCTCCAGCAGACCCCTGTGACAGAGTTAATGATTGACCAGGTATAGAAGATGAATAAATGATTTTTCAAAGTTTCATTTATCTTCTATACCCGCTTATTCCCAAACCTGGGGAATAACGCGAGGAGAACATGCAAATTCCGCACAGAAAGACCCTAAGCCCAGGATTGGGACCCCAAACCCAGGACCTTCTTGTTGTGAGGCGACCGTGCTAACCACTACGCCGCCGCACCGCCCCAAAGTGATTCGTATTTATCTTATGTTGATGATAAGGGGCCCTAGCTCGAGCACTCAAAAGTGGCAGCTTGGTGAGCCTGGTATTTATACTCATAATCTTTTACTAGTCTAACGTCTTAACCACTGAACTACCACTTCCACTTTAGTAAAAATAATACGTTTTTTTACTAGTGAAATAAGACCTTGGCAAATACATACATTAAACTCAGACCACTAAAAGTCTTTATTGGTCATTTACACACGACATTATAGGTACAAAAATTATTCTATTAAACTGCATCTTGCACATTCAGAAGTAAATTCCTTATAATAATCTCCTCCACGAATCTTTTCCAGCTCATCTAGTCCACACCTTCTATCAGTAGACTAAATATGTCTCGGTGAAACTACAGAGTAGAAACGGCAACACCACCTGCTGTACACACAAGCCACACTAAGTAACAAAAGAACAAGTCTAACTATTTATCTTCATGTCTTTTCCTCTTTCAGCTCTTATGTAGGTTGTGACTTTCCATCCCTGTGGTTATGTGGTGTTGAGAGACTTACCCAGATGAATGGGCCACTCTGCCAGTTGGCGGCTTTGGTGTTTGGGTTTTTGGATTGCTTTCACTCGCTTGTCTCTCAGTGGGTCTTTTGTGAGCAGGCTGAGGCTGGTTGGTGTCCGTTTCAGACTGGAGTGGCATCAGTACTCTATATGTACCAGTGCGGATATAAACCTGCTCAGGTGTAACCTCTTCACAACGTGATCCCTGATAACCTGAGCGGCACACACAGGTGTGCGGACGACTACAGGAGCCACGGTTTTGACAAGGTGGCCGGCAATCCGCTGTGAAGATAAAAAATGAACAGTGCAATTAGTCAATCAATTATCAACAATGTCATGACCTACATTTTACGATTTGCATGAAGCTGATTTTTAAACACTTTTAATTTTACAGTAATTTTTTCCTAAATTGCCATGACACCTTTTCAGTGTTGATTATTTTCAACAGCAAATACACTACAAAAGTTTGTGGTCACCCGACCATCAGATCCATATGTGGTTCCTGCCCAAACTGTTGCTACAAATATGGAAGCACACAGTTGTCTAGAATGTTTTTGTATGTTGTAGCATTACATTATTCCCTCAATGGAAATAAAAGACTCCAACACTGTTTTTTGCAATCGCCACAAGGTGGTTGAACACATCCCCTGAAATACAACCTAAAATTAAACTGCACATATCCACATCTTAAAGCACTTCCTCTGTAATATTGTTAAATTTTTCAATCTGCATCATATTTTGTGCTTTCATGGAGTTCTGCGAGAATGATCTCCACCCACCAGGTCCGAGTAATTTATGCAGAAACATTATTTATCAATTGCCAGCAAACACAGTCAGTGTGAGGTAACCCTGTGGTCATGACTGGCTGAAATACAATCTGTGTAGGCTTCAAGCTGACCACCTGGCTACTTTTACATGGTCCAAAAGGGCCTGTAGCATGCCATACAAACCAAACAACCTGTGAAGCGCCTGTGTGTGTGTTTGATGCCAACCTGGAATTTATTACATTGTCCTCAAACAGTAAATCAGGCCACTGTTCTCTGGGGGCTAAAGCAAACAGCAATGCTCTGTCAACAGCACAGGAATGCTATTGACCCAGATACTGGGGGACACTGACAGATTACAATCCCGAAATCTTTCTCTAGTTCTTCTGGGAGGGTGTCAGCATAGCCTGTTGGCTTTTCTGTTATTGTCATGCAGGCCTTGAACTTTCAGTTTACAGTTGGCCTGGTAGAGACAGTCACATAAAGCTCAAGTCAGTCTTCTCTACTCATTAAATCATATTCTATACCCACTTATTCACGAGCTTAGTGTCACTGGGGTCTACTGGAGCCTATCCCAGCACACATAGGGCAAAAAAGCAGGGGATACACCCGGTTACCAGCTGATTTTTAGGGAAGTTTTTTTTTTTACTGGATACATTTTTACCCTTAACATTACAATTGTTACAATTGTTAATTTTATTCTTACATAAGTACATTTTGTACTTGGGGTTTTACTTGATTACAGATTTTAGATACTCAACGCACCTCTGAGTAGTGACTATGAAGGCTTAATGAGGTTTAGCCTTGCACCTCTGAATGGTAGGGGTTTGATTTCAGCCCCTGCCCTGTGTAAGCTGTTGTTCCTGTGCCTTATGGGTAACCTCCAAAATTCCAGTCCCTCAACCCTCCCGGTCCAAAGGCATGTGTTGTATACATCTCAAAATCATGTGTACACTATTGTGCCCTGTGAAGTATTGGCACCCTGACAAAAGTTTCCATGGCATCTTCTGGGAAAGGCTCCAGGTTACCCGCAAATCTATATAGGATAAGTAAAACAGAACCTTATGCAACCCTGACAGGATCTAGACAAAAAAATTTGGACCCATGTGTTTAACATTGCTTTATACAGCCAGCATTGAAATACTGACTGAGGGAATATCTTTAATAAAAGTACAGCCCGAAATACGCTTAAAAACTATGCCAAATTGCAGTGAAGCTGTTCTGTTGGCTTGTATGTGCCAAACTCACAAAATAGACTTAATGTACTTTTTATTTGTCTATAGGTCCAGTAAGGAGCCCTCAAAAGATGATTCACTATGTAATATTACAAGAAAATAAAATATTTTTTGTCATTTACTGTGGGACCACTGTTGCAAACTTTGTAGGATTTGATTTAATTAAAATTATTTTACCAGATGTCTATTCTGACATTTTACTTAAAGTTGTACGATTCGCAAAGTATGCAGCATTTACACATATATCTCTATAAAAATATATAGAACAATAAGTATTAATAAACACTGGTAAAGTAAAATCCATTTATTTGGCAAGCTGTCCAGCTAATACAACATTTCTACATTTATAAAATCGTGTTACAACACTTTTTGTCATCCATTTCATTGGGCTTTTCATTCTTTTAGAACCTTGAGCTGTCTCAGGATTTGATAAGTAGGAGGAGTAATAAAATTATTACCAGAGTTTCGTTGGGATTTCAGTCCTGTCCAAATCCATCATGTCAGTAATTTCTTACAGACTGTGAATGCATCTACAGGAAAATATTACACCAACTTTAAACTTTGTATAAATGAACCAGTAGATTTGAACTTGAAGTTCCTTGGTTCGAATTCCGGGCACTGGGGTTTTTTTGTTTTTTTTTGTGTGGAGTTTGCATGTTCTTCCGGCACT
The DNA here is from genome assembly GCA_026260075.1 of Sisor rabdophorus. Lineage (NCBI taxonomy): Eukaryota > Metazoa > Chordata > Actinopteri > Siluriformes > Sisoridae > Sisor > Sisor rabdophorus. Next base: position 11,409,878 of record JAOTQW010000002.1, on the reverse strand, counting down.
TGCGTGGGCTTCCTACGGGTACTCTGGTTTCCTCCCACAGTCCAAAAACATGTACATTAGGTTGATTGGTAATTCTAAATTGCCCAAAGGAATGAATGCGCGTGAGTGCGTGTGGTTGTGTGTGTCGCCCTGCGATAGACTGGCAACCTGTCCAGGGTGTACCCCTGCCTTTTGACCCATTGTGTGCCGGGATAGGATTCAGCAGACCCCTGTGATCTCGAAAGGTTTGGGAATAAGCGGGTATAGAAGATGAATAAATGAATTATAACTTTTCAATTGACAGGTTGATAAAGACTTTTGTCATTTTTGCATTAGTACAAATGGATACATATATCCATATATCTATAATCCATATAGATATTTTATTATGTAGTTTATAGTTTTCTGCTGACAGTCATACATATAAATATATCATGAAGTAAACACATCATATGGCTGAAAGTCTGGAGACCCTAAGAGAAGATCAACACAACTGTGTCTTCTCCAAACTAAGTCTACAAAATGTTTTTGTATGTTGTGGTATTCTGTTATTCCTTTATTGAAACACTATTCCCTTACTAAACACTGCTCCAGCTGTCATGGACACACCAGGCTCTTTCTCCCATACACTGATCACCCTAGTCACAATATTTTTAAAAATTCTAAATGAACAGTGGGTTTGTGTGGTTGTTTGTCTATGTGTTGCCCTGCGATGGCAACCTGTCTAGAGTGTACCCCTGCCTATCGGCTTATGTGCACTGGAAAAGGCTTCAGCAGACCCTGTGAAACCGAATTAGGAAATAAGAGGGTACAGAAGATGAATGAATGAAGAAATAAATTTTACATACATTATTATACACTGTACAACATCTAGTGAAATGTTTTTCTTTGCATATCCCATCTTGCAAGTTGTGGTCAGAGTGCAGGGTCAGCTATAAAACAGCACTACTAATGGAGGAAGGGTTAAGGGTCTTGCACAAGGATTTAATAGTGGCAGAATTGGTGGTGGTGGGGCTCAAATAATATTTCTATATATTCATTAAGTTGCTTGATGGTGGTCTCGTAGGCCATTCCAGCCTTGTGTAGGTTTACAATTTTGTCCCTGACAAGAAAATTTATTTGTCAAATACATTATTATACACCGTATAACCTACCCAGGCCTTCCTGGTTTTCCAATCAGCAACTCAGAGCCTTAAGCATTTGAGGCACCACTTTCACTCAGGCATTTGTCTAGTCTCCCCTGTGGTAAGAGGGCTTACTCTGATGCTAACTCCTGTTGGATCCACAACGCAGAGGTTTCTCCCCTGTTTTCCAGCTCTACGCTCCTGCAGACTGACTACTTCCTGGGTCCTAGCTCGGGTTCTCTGACTTCCGTGTACCTCTAACTTACTGTGTATTAGAAGTCGGGTATTATCCCATTCTGAGTATTGTCCCAGTTAGCTCTTCTACTAAAGAACAGTAGTTTAAAAACTATTTAATAAATCTGTTTGATTCAACCTAAGCTAGGCCTTGAGTCGGACTTTCCATTACACCAGCTTTACAATACCCCTGTGCAGTATGATAGTAGTGTGCAAAAGGTTGAGCATCCCTGACCCTATTCATTCATCTTCTATACACAATTATTCCTAAACCTGGGGTTTAGGTACTACTGGGGCCTATTCCAGCGCACATAGGGCAAAAGGCAGGAGGTACACCCTGGACAGGTCGCCAGTCCATCACAGCGCCACACACACACAAAACTCTGTGCACTCACACTTACTTCTATGGGCAATTTGGAATCACCAATCAACCTAATGCACAGAATAAATCTGAGATATGATCCTGTTCCATTACTCCATTACTATTTTTTTTTCCTTTAGCCCCAAAAGATTTAGGTGTTTGTTCTTCTCATCTTTTAACATGGGCTTTTTAGTCTGACCATATGGGAATGTGTTGTGCTATAATTTTATTGTTATTGTTTATGAGAGAATCAGCCAAAAATCCTACAATAATCAATGATTCTTTAGTAAATGCAAACTTACTGTATCATTTTAATTAATGGTTCAATCACCCTTAAGTGATAATTATCTTAAATCATATGACTGTAGATGGGAGCAGCTTCCGTCTGACATCACAAACACACTGTTCTCATTGTAGTGGACTGGTGTGTTAATGTTTCCTGCACTTTCCGTCACTGCTTCCACAAGCAGCCTGGCCCAACAATGTTGCAATAATTGCTGTCATGCTGACTTGTCCTGCACATCATTAAAACTAATTGTGCCGCATTCCTTTATTTAGTAAAAAATCTCTCTCTCTCCATTACACAGTGGGGTATAATAAAAAAACAAACATTTGTGAAGAAAAAAAACCCTGAAATGGTAAAAAAATCCTCAGCACTACCGGATTAATTATTTTGGAGGCAGGATGTCTAGTCATGGTTGGAAAGGAAATGCAATGCAGTGGTCCAAAGAATGAGCATGATACACTCACACTCCATTTCTTCTCATTTAGCACATAATCGATCAGTTGATGCATAAAAATGTATATATCTGCTTACCTCACATTGCACAAACCCAGAATATCCAGTAACTGGAATCCAGGGGTTGATTCCAGTCAGGATACCCACTGCATCATAACACAAAATCTCAGAGGTTTCTGTAATTAACAGCCCAATTGATCTACATTTGCAGATTTGAATCAAGGTTTACACACAAACAGGATCCTTATTACACAACTCGATCCATTCGCACAACATTAGCACCTGAACTATCTTATAACATTGTGATTAAGTGAGCAAATTTCCACAGCCATTTTTTATATAATTTAGTAAAAAGCATCTCCAGAAGTGTTTTAGAGTATGATAGGAGTATATTAGAAAAGAATATAGAAGAAAAAAACAGATATGTAGTTGTGGTAGTGGGATATCCCAATACTTTTTAGAAATATAAAATCAATTACTAAGCTTTTTTAAGAAAGTTATAGTGACGTGATAAAATAACTTATTAAACATATTAGATGTTCTGATTTAAATTAAAGGTGGGTTGCGGTTGGATTTAACTATCATAGTTAGGTCAATTGCGAACATATGATTATTTAAGAATTGTGACAGCCGTAAATATATATATAGTCGATAAATGAACTGTGACCAGGGAAATAATCGATAATTCGCAGATTCGCAGAAGTCATTTGAATTTGAGTAAATTTTAGCATTGAAAAAAATTAGCCTTACTTTTACTGTCACTTCAGTTAATTTTTTATTACAAATGTAGAAAGAAATGTACATTTACTTCTGTGCGGAGTTTGCATGTTCTCCTCGCGCTTGCGTGGGTTTCCTCCGGAAACTCCGGTTTCCTCCCACAGTCTAAAAACATGTGCATTAGGTTGATTGGTGACTC
>JAOTQW010000002.1:11379448-11393811 GCA_026260075.1 Sisor rabdophorus | reverse complement strand
CAGACACACACACACACACACACTCCCAGACACACACACACACACACACCCCCACCCACCGCACACAAAACCACATGTATATGCACATGTGGACACACTTCTTCAGAAATATTCTACAGCCAGGCACACGAACTTTAATAGAACTCAGCTTTCATCTTAAACAATAGGCACATGTGCGAGACATTCCAGTAAGTTAACATCCAACTGCACCACCAGTAGCTGCCATGGTGTTTGTATGGAGCGAAAACGAAGTTTTAGACTAATAACCCGATTTACTGATGATTAAAGACAGCAACTCATAACAGGAACAATCTGGAATGAGTACTGTAGGATAGCATCCTGTCCAGAACAGCTTGAGTAATAAAAGAGGAAAAAGAAACAATATTTATAAAGCAAATCCTAAAAGAGGAAAGCACCAATAGATCCAAATTACACATTTTTCAGATCCACCAGGTTTACCCCTCAAAAATTAACCTAAAATAAGGCACGGCTTAGTGAAGACATTCTTTCACCACTACTCACTATTCAGTTCTTCAGGAGTTTATCAGATAGGAGCTTTATCAGATTACTCATACATCACTCAACATCCACTTAGCATGTACAGAAGGTAAATGAGTAATAAGGCATTTGTTTTGGGTGAACATTCTCTGTTTTAAGATAAAGATCAGCCAATTAATCGAGAGCGGCTGCGTTCTTGTATTTGTAAATTCGTCTCCATTTAGACCCATTCTGGACTACTGCTATGGTAAGAATCACATTCTTGTCGTTCCTCATCTGCGCACACTATAATCCCTGGTGTTGAATTAACGCTTACAGTGTTTATATAAGTCAAGGTGGACACTGTGAGCACTGTAAGAGGTTGTCAATAAGGATTTGCTTTTGAACTGAACAATAGGGATTTATTGTGAGATGGATTTGTAGACATTCATCCGCATTGATAGGTTTAAGTATTCATGTAGCTATAGCTAATCTTCTGAAAGGCAAACACATTCATGGCTTTCATTCTTAGAATTTATAGTCATTTATAGATAGAACGTACTTCTGTATCTAAGCAGCAAGGCTCAAATGAAGGAACAGGTTGAGAACTTTATTAACCCCTCGATGTTGAAACAAACATTAAATTGTCCGGATTTATTTTTTAACACCATTATATAAGCCCTTCTGGGATTTATTTAAAAATAACACAACAATGGTGTTAAAATTAGCTCTTTGGGTATTTACTAAGGCATTTAAGGGTTCTTTGGCTTGTCAATGATTCTAGTTTTCTTAAGCGACAGGCTTAACTTGAAACTTTGCCTGAAAGGGAAATCCTCTGTTGTGGAGTTCTTAGTTCATTGAAGTGTTTTATAAGCCTCTAAAAACAGAGAGCGAAGCAGCTACTAGTGTTAGGTGGAAAATGTAAAAAAAATAAAAGGTTGGACTTCGGGTTGTCTTAAACATCCTTGAACACGTCTTAGAATTTTTTTTAATTGGTTTGTAAAAAATTATATGTCTAATTAGATCTCCTGAAGATCCATGCACTCAGAGCTTGGAAATGTATACCATTCCAAACAGGTTTTAACTTGGAATTGTCTTCTAAAACGGAAATTCTCTATTGACTGTTGTTGAAACACAAAAAAAACATTAGGTTTTGCAGTTGATTTATGGTGTTAAGCCATCAGTGTCTCAAGATAGATGTATTAACGAGCACATCACTGAAGTAGGTGTGTTGTAGTAAATAGCTTTTACTAGCATCATCTTCCTTAGAGCAGACAAAAAAAAAACATTTGTTTGCTGGATAAAAACTGCAATTTTACTAAATAAATGAACTAAAGGAATTGTTTATGTTTAGGAGAAAAAAATATTCATTCTAAAAATTCTATATTCTTGGACTAAATGGTAATTATGGGGGTAGGGGTCAGAAGGGTTTAGCATGTAAGGCTTATTTTTTCAGTATGATCCCAGAAAGTTTCCAAAATAATGTGTTCTTCGATTGTTCTTCAGATGTTTTAAAATAAACTTTAGGAATAGGTGCTGCGTGCAAGCACAGGGTTACAGTTCCAGTCTACAGTCGTGGAGAGAAATCAATACTGTTAGAAACCCCACAGAACCCCGCAGCCGCGTGTTTAACAGTGTCCGGGGTGTAAATCTTACCCAACCAGGCGCTTTGGAGTGGCAGGTTTGTTGATGCTCTGCGCTCTTGGATTTGCGACGCTCCTGCCAGCGGCTTGTCTCGGGATTCTCCCGGCTTTCTTCCAAATTTCTCTGGTGTTGTTTACCTGTAACGCAGAATGAACCACCGGCCCGGTGTGGGCGTCTGACCGCGGACTGTCACTTACGTCGTGTGTGTGCTTTTCTAGCTCGAACACTCGACTTAACTTTTTCAGCTGCTCAAAAACAGCGTATGTGGTGGCGACGGGTGCGTCTCTCCGCTCTCGACCACCTGTATGACCACTCCAGCTGTCGCACACGTGCGCAAACGAGATGCCGATCGAAATCAGGAGCAAAATCCACACGCGGTCCATGATTTTACTTCAAATGTATAGAATATATATTTAAATCTAGGAGAAAAAAAAGTCGATGTGCAAATTCAGTGCTTTTAAGCGCTTCCACTAAAAAAAACCACTTCGCGGTAATCTAAATACAGCGCGCCATAAGTCCAATAGGTGCGCACGTAAAGTCCAGTAAAGACAACAAAAATAAAAATAATAATAATAGTAAACAACGTGCTGAACGCGGCGTGCTTGTCATCCACTACGCGGTTGCGTGACGCTGATGAATGCGCAGTGAAGCGGGATGTCTTTGTGCACGTGCCCGTTCACGCCTCATGGTGCTGATGTGCGTGGCGGAGGCGCCGTTGCTGCTTCTGTGCTGCGGTGCGGAGTTTGAATGGCGCTCTGATCTCTCTCTCTCTCTCGCTTTCTCTCTCTCTCTCTCCCTCTCTCTTGCTCCTTCTTAGCTTCGAGTCATCGGGAGGGTTTAGCAGGCTGGAGGAACTCCTCCTCTGTGTGCGCAAATCTGCGAGGCAGGCAAATTAAGACTGCATGCACAATACGTGCATTTATAAACATGTTGCCCTGCTCGTACATAGCTGAGTGCACAAGATTTTGCACGCACTCAGAAGTAAATATTTTTTAAAAGTCAAAGGAATTTGTGTTAGATAGAGCGAATTTTTGGCACTATAAGTATAAATCAAGGCTTATATTATCTTTTTACGCACCCTGTAGAGTATTAAGTATAATTCATTTATTCATCTTCCATTTTTAGACGTTCTCCGCTTTTCTCCCACAGTCCAAAAAAAATTAACATTAGGTTGATTGGTGACTCTAAATTGCCCATAGGAGTAAATGTGAGTGTGTGGTTGTCTGTATGTGGCCCTGCGATAGACTGGAAACCTGACCATGGTATACCCTTGCCTTTGCCATGTGTGCTGGGATAGGCTCCAGCAGTGACCCAGAGTTTGGAAATAACCAGGTATGGAAGATGGATGAATTAATCATGGGAACTGTAATATTTTGTATTATACCTAACAAAACAATATTTTTGAGGTTTCCTAATGTTATGGATCTTGTTAAAAACGTTTCATAAGCCCCACTACTGCCAGCCTAAGTTGTTAATCCGAATATCAGGAAGACATTTGTTCAAGCACCACCACTGCCAGCCAGCCACTAGTGAATCTTTGAGCAAGACCTTTAACCCTTTCTGCTCCGGGGGCGCTGTATCATCAGCTAACCCTGCGCTTTGACCCCAACTTGCTAAGATGGGATATGCGAAGAAAGAATTTAACCCTGCTGGGTTTGTAAATGGCACAGATTTCAAGATTGATTGATTGATTTTGTACAAATGATCCAACGCAGCTCTTTGCAAATGCTTTTCATATTACACTGTATTTTTCCCCGAGTTAAACTTCAAGCAGGATGATGCTAGTATAAGATATTTATTACAACCCCATAAAAAAGCCCATAGCTAACATATGCACACCTATTGCAGCGAAGTTCTCACTAAAACTACTGTCTTGAGAAGCTGAAGGCAAAACCAAATAAATCAGCTTCTCGTTATTATTGCATGTGATTTAGAAATTGCATTGCATTCCCGCTCAGCATAATATAGTTTAAAGAAAACATGTAATATATAATAGATTGCATTCATCTTTTTTCATCCCGCTGACTGGAAGAAAAACCTTTTCCACTTTCCCTCAAGAGTTTAAACGATCCAAAACGAATTGGCAACCTCATTCCCTCTCTAGCCACACAGAGACATTCATACTTCTTATTCCATAGTTCTCTAGCAATGCTCAAAGGTTTGGGTCCGGTTCCATTTAACACACTCCATACACACAACACAAATGCTATTGCACCGAACTGCAAATTGTCCCAGCCGCTAATAATCACTAGAAGTGAAATAGATCTTTGTACCTTCAGGAAAAGAAGAGGTTGATCAGATGTTTGACAGTACCAACAGCTCAGATACACATGGGCTAAGCAGACTATTTATTACAGTAACCAGCAGAGCTGCAGGCAGTTCATCAGTTCCAAACCACTAATGGAGACAAAATGAAAGAAGGTATGTTCATAGAGTCGGCGTGTCTTCAGTTCAGAAGTGCAGAATCACTGGAAATAAAGTAAGGAACTCGGGTCAACATACTCTTCTCATCTTTGTTTTTGTTTTTTTTCGATTGAATGAAATTTCTTGTGTCTTCAGAGAGTCAACATAAAGTTTGGTAATCAAATTTAAATTTACAGCATTTTGGCAGACGCGCTTTCATTTACATTTCTGGCATTTCTATGCTGATTCTCTTATTCGGAGCAATTTATATAGCAATATATATATATATATATATATAACTTTCTAACAATCTAAGCAGTTGAGGATCAAGGGCCTTGCTCAGGGGTCCAGCATTGCTTGGTGGTGCTTAAAATAAAACCTTTGATTACATTTACATGCGGCTATTGGTAGACACCCCTATGCAGAGCAACTTACATTATTCATTCATTCATTCTTTTATTTTTATGTAGGTCTATCCCCGCACCCATAGGGCGAAAGGCAGGGGTACAGGTCGCCAGTCAAACAACCACACACACACACACACTTTTATGGGCAATTTAGAATCACCAGTTAACTTAACGTACAACGTTTTGGACTGTGGGAGGAAACTGGAGTAGGCCCACACAAGCGCTGGGAGAACATGCAAACTCCACACAGAAAGACCCCTTGCTTGGCAATCAAACCCATGACATCTTTTCAATGTTTTTCTTTATAAGTGTCTTCTGAGAATCGATGTACAGTTTGTAAAGTCTGGTAATCACAATTACCTTTGCATATTCAGCATCCAGAGAGACTTCAATTTATTTCATTTATACAACGTATAAACAGTAGTAACTGGGAGATGGTGCTGGGACTCAAACCCACAATCTTTTGTTTAGCCTTCCACCACTGCGCTCCCACGCCTCCATATTAAAAGTTATTTTTACAACGTGTCTATGACAAATATATCTAAAAATTCTTCCTGTGATTGTTTAGTGTAAAGATTTAAACTCATTGTTGTGCACAAACCTAGTAGTTAAGTTAATACCATGTGATTGGTCTGATGTTTACATGTGTCAAGTATAAGCACACACACACACACATTTGATCTACTCATATGTAACATACACCAACAAATAAAAAAGAGAGAGAAAGGCTTATTTAACAGATTTCTTCATCTATGGGAAACAGCATTAGGCAACGTTAGACATAGACATCATATAACTTAACGGTATCGTGAGGGGGTAATTATAGTCTTACCATAGCTCACTGAAAGACCAAAAGTGTGTTGATGCAGGATTAGTATACATTCCTCCGTTGATGCTGTTGTCTTGAAAGCTGCATTCGTTTTGCTGTGTCTACGTTATAGCATATGGTTGTTGGTTAATTAAGCTAAGGGACGATCTGTAGAACTTCTGTGGAAGATATTGTGTAGCAGCACAATGATAATTTATGGCACTAAGACTTTACTCTAATCCAGTTTCACACAAATTGCAGCATCTGCAACAACAAAACTGAGTATCAGGGGAATCGTTTTTGGCTGCCGCTGCACACGATGCACAAAGAACCCTTAGAAAACTCCAGTCTGACAACAAGGCCACTCCCGTATATTCACACAGACAACAAAATCAAAAGCATTTATGTAGATAAACAACAGGAAGCCTGAAAGGATGGAATGGAACTCCCAAGGTAGCTTTTTAAAGCCAAGACCAGAGTTTAAAATAGAATAAAATATTTTACATGCATGTTTATTTCCAGAGACAGACTGGACAGCAATAATTCATTCATTCATCTTTTATACCCACTTAAATCCTTAACTCTGTGTCACATGGGTCACACATAGACGCAGGGCCACAAACAGACGAACATCCACACACTCACACTTACTCCTATAGGCAATTAAGAGTCACTTATCGACCTAATGTACATGTTGTTGAACTGTAGGAGGAGACCGGCTTACGCGGAGTAAACCCATGCAACCCATGCGGGAAGGGCATGCAAACTCCGCAAAAAAAGACTGGGAATCGAACCCGGGACCTTTTTGCTTTGAGGCGACCGTGCTAAGCACAACACTACCGCACCACCCCCACAACAATAGTTATTAGACAGAATATTTGGTAAAAGTTCAAGGCAACCAAGTGTAATAGAACACTTTATTTAATTATGTTTATCTTGGGTGCCGCCATGTGCTTCTGGCAATGAACTTTGCCATACTAGTTTTATGTGTGGAATCTAGTCAGGCTTGCTGTTTAAACCAAGCTGGAGTACAGCATAATAAGAAATAAGATGTTATTCCCACATCAGCAGAGAAGAACACAACTCAATGTACTGTACACAGGACAGCAGATATGTATGTAGTGACAATAGATGTGTCTAATGTGGAAAAGCGATAGCAGAAATGGGTTGTTAAAAAACAAATTCATGTAGTTTCAAAAAAATATAACAGTCATAGTGTCAAAATAGGAATACAAATCGCACAACAACGAGGTTCCTAATGTGGAATTGTACACTGAGTTATACCAGTTGAGGGGTCTGACTAACCAGCAGTCAGATAGAAGTTAAGTAATCTCAGGAGAAGAAATTAATAAGGTTTTGCAGTGGCTGTAAGGATGCTTCGGTATTTAATGCCAGATAGCTGTAAGGTAAACACAAATAAAAGGTGGGTTGACTTTACAGATGCGGTAGTTCACAGTTTGTCAGAAAACTCTCTATCATTTCTTTCTAGAAGATTATGGCATTTTAATAAAATACTTTAAGACAGTTAATAGCCATTAAAGCCATTCATTTATTTGTTCATTCATATTCTATACCAACATATTCCCTAACTTGGGGTCACAGGGGTCTGCTGATGACTATCAGCAGTGCACACAGGGTGAAAGGCAGGTTTACAGCCTGGACAGGTCACCAGCCCATCGCAGGGCGACATGTAGAGGAACAAGCACACACACACACACACACACACACACAAATACACACACTCAAACTTTGGCCAATTTAGACTCATCAATCAAACTGTTTCTGGACTGTGGGAGGAACCAGAGGACCCGAAGTAAACCCCCGCAAGCATGAGAAGAACATGCAAACTCATTTAATAATTAATTATTGTGTTTTACTGTTTACCTGCAGACTGTCTATTCCTTCACACTTACTTTACTAGTAAACATATTATTTAAAAATTCCTGTCTTTGAATGTATGTCTTGTTTTGACTGCCATCATTCATTGTGATATTTATATTTTATAATATTTAGATGTTGCTACCAAAGCAATGTACGAACAATAATACTAATAATGGCGTCATTTAAAACCTTTACTTAGAAAAAATTTGCATCGGTAGACCCACCAAAAAATGTAATAGAAATTCCCTAATATAGATTTAATAAGAAATTTCTCTGCAAATTTACTCAGTTATATATGAACTTTGATTGGACTGGATTGTAATTTTAACCTCTGATTTTATTAGCATAAATGACAACATAATAACCAATGTTATTCTGAATATAAAATAGGATCCTGAGCCTTTGAGAGTTTGTATTGCAGTGTTCTTTGTGCTGAACAGCTGCAGTCCCACCATGTTCTACATCCTGTAAGGATGGACAAAGTCCATTTGTTGAAAGCAATGAGATTTTCATGGTTTCTCTTCCTTCCTTAAAAAATACTTGTAAAATTTAGTTTCATCACAGCTTATTTAGGCATTAGTTAGGATTATATTTAATGGTGTAGTGGTTAGCATGGTGATGTAGTAATTAGCATGGCATGTTCTCCCTGTGCTTGCATGGGTTTCCTTCCGGTACAATGGTTTCCTCCTGACAGTCCAAAACATTTGGATTGGTAATTCTAAATTACCCGTTCTAAATTACCCTACCCTCGCCAGTCCATCGTAGGGCCACACATGGCCACGAACAACCACACACACCTATGGGTATGTACATTAGATTGATGGTGATTTTAAATTGGCCGTAGGTGTGAGTGTGTGTCAATGTTCGTCTATGTGTCAGTGACCTTGGGTTAGGGAATAAGCAGGTATAAAACATAGAAGGAATGAATGACTGAATTAATTGGGTTTTGATGATGGTGGCATCTAGGAATGTAAAGCAGCTGACCTGGGGTACACCCTGGATATGTTACCAGTCCATCACAGGGCCACACACTTACCACCCTAATTTACATGTTTTTGGACTGTGGGAGGAAGCAAAGTGCAGGGAAAACATACAAACTCCGCACAGAAAGACCCCTGACTAGGAATCAAACCTGTGACTATGCCACTGTGTCACTCAAGTCTTGTCACTATGTTGCATTAATATGTTTATTCAAGATACAAACAGCAACAACACTGTGCGGTAAAATCCATGAATCAGACTTACAAGGACATGTAGGTTTGTTTTCTTATAGAGCAGTTTCATTCATAGTGAAATCACAGATTTATATTCATGTCCTTATTCTAATTTGCTATTATTTTCATAGTATTCTTATCAAGTATTTTGTAAAACCAGTATTGTAGAGGTCAGAAATAACTGCCAAAATGTTAATACAATTTCTCTTGGCATATTAAATGTAAGTAAAATTATTTAATTTTTTATAAGCCCGCACCATGACCTCTTTAACCAATTTTCCTCTCCTAATTTAACTAATGACTCGAGTGTTGATCAAAGTTCATGAATAATTGCATTTGCGTTTTTCTGATATATGTAAATTGATATTTTACATATATTACCATATTTTGTAAAGTAGGATACATGTTGATCCATTGCCATGGATACTATGTTTTTTTAAGCACATTCTGTGTGTGTGTGTGTGTGTGTGTGTGTTAAAGCTGCTTCTGATTTTCTTCCAACAATTCAAACAACATTCATGCAAATGGACAGCATTGTTTAGCCTTCAGTCACTACATTCCCTTTTTTCAGTCAAATTGTAGTCTGATTTAATTGGGTTACAAATATCAATGGACAGCCTAGTCAACGTTAAATTTCCCAGGAGGGACTCATTTGCATTTATTTCGTCAGAGGTACAATGATTGAATGCACAGTCCTCACAAGAGAGTGGACTAAGGGGTCAAACTTCATGCTTACCCATTAGAAACCCAAACAGGATCATTGCACTGTGAATGTAGGCCCTTCACTGAGATGAAGTATCTGCGGTACAGACTAAAGTTATGGCCACAGAATCTTAAGTGTTCTATTGAACTAAACCCTTTCGAGTTGTTTTCCGCTGGGGTCGAATCAGTTGACCAAAATGTCTTAGATTTAGCCTTGTTTTAAAATTCATGACTTTAGTTCCCTAGCCTTTTTTGTGTCCAACAGCGTATATAATATGATATTGTCCCAGCTGGGCAGCCGCTAAAACCTGGGACTGAAGAGTGAAAAAAAAATAAAACATATTAGCTGAGAGGAAATAAGACTTCAGTCCCATCAGTCAAAATCACTCTTGTGTAACAGAGGATGTTTTCTTTGTATTTTATTAATATTTTCCCTCTCTGGATATGGCTGCTGGAGGATATTAGGAAAGACTTCACTGTACTCACTATGCATTAAAGAGCATCTGTACATGAAGCAGATACGTACTGTGCTGATCTAGACTATGGACTTCCTGTAGGAGATTTAACCACACTAACCCTAAGAGAGTTGGCTCATTATACTGCTGTCAGCAGAATAGACCGGAAACTTTTCACCACAATGTAGTAAAATACACATTTGCTTTTTCACAGTTTTTATTTTGACTGTAACATGATGTAATGCATGTGTTTATTTCAGGCATTGTTAACATGTTACTGATGTCTGTGTGGAATTTATGTGGAAATGTTCTGTCTGCACATATTAAAAAGCTAAATAAAAAAAAAATAGGATTAAATTTTACCTTATTGTAGCAGTGCTGACGGAAAGCTTTACTCGGTTGAAGACTAGTTTATTTGTAGTTGGCGAACGGATCAAACATTTCTATTCACCAATCATTATAAACATGATGAAAAGCAATCGTTATAAACATTGATTCCTTCTGATTTTCATCTTGTTGTTTTCCACACAATGCTTTCTTTTCCATGATTGCTATATATATATATATATATATATATATATATATTAAAAATTGAATTTGAATCCAGCTTAATCCCGAAACCTGTTGACAAAACACAGCGTCAAAGTGGTAGCCCGTAGGTGTCTCACCACATCAAACATGGCAGCTGCTTCATTTTTTCTGGCTTGACTCTAGTTGCAAAAACCAATAGTACCTTAGACTACCTTTTAACATTTGCACATTAGCTACAGTTTCCAGCAAGGCTGTGCAAATCCACAGCAATCATTTTACAGGATGAAGGAGCTAGTTAAAATTTGCTGCATCCTGTAATCAAAAAACAATTAACCATGATGGTGATATCCAAGAATGTGAAGCAGCTGTGCTGCTGGTCAAAAGCTCTGTAAAATCTATCAGGTGTTGGCTACCAGTCTGATTCAGTGACTAACAATAAAGCATAGGAATAACATATGTACAAATCGAACCGCAGACTTATAGGTACCAATCAAACACCCGGTAAAGAGCAGTGAATATGACGGAAGAAGATATAATTTAATGTGATTTCATTCATTCGTCTTTTATACCTGCTTATTCCCTAACTCAGGGTCACAAGGGTCTGGTGAAGCCTTTCTCAGCGGACATATGGCAAAAAGCAGGGTTTCACCCTGGAAATGTTGCCAGTCCATCGCAGGGCAACACATAGATAAATACACACACACTTACTACTACAGGAAATTTGGAATCACCGGTAGTATTTTTGGTCTGGATGAAACTGGAGAACTTATAATTAAACCTACGCAAGCCTGGAGAGAACATGCAAACTTTGCACAGAAATACCCCTTGCCTCTGTATCGAACCCAAGAATTAAATCATGTCTGTTCGGTGGGAAATGGTAGCGCGGGGGTGAAGGTGTTGGACTGCTAATTGAAAGATCAGTGTTTGATTTCCAGCATCATCAATTTGCCACTGGTTCAAATTCTTGTATACATTTAGGACTGTAGCAGTAGGAGCTCTTTCACTAATTCTTTGTGGACCTGCAAAGCAGCATAAGAAGTTACAACCTGTTGCCTGCAAATAAGCAAGCTGAATTTCACACAGACTGTGACCAGATCTTTCCAGAGACCCTAATATTCAGCAACACTTGTGCACTTGTGTATGTGCACTGAAAAAAAGACAATTCTACTACATGCAGATCTAAAAGAAACTGTCTTTTTATTACATCTTGTGGATTCTTGTATAAACTTAAATTTTGGACACAAATACAAAGTTCCTATACAGCTCTTATACAGAGCTCCTATTTGGTGAAAGTGTTTGGTTAAGGTGTTGGATTGTTAATTAGAGAATTGGAGTTCAGCCCAAACCCTCAACAGCTCTGTATACCAAGTCGCTCTGTATAAGGGCATCTTCCCAATGCCGAAAATTTAATCATTAGCCTTTTGTCCGTATCATAATCTATTTGTCCAAATTGAACATTCAGTTAAATTTTTAGCTTAAAATTTGAGCTTAAAATATTGTTTATTGATTGAAGAAATGTAAATAGCCACTGATATGGCCATCTAAAGCATGGAAAAATGTTAATAATGCCAAGGCAGAATTCATTTGTTGTGTTTCATTTGGCACAACTGAAAAAGACATGGCTGCCAGTTGGGAGGTGTTGGTGAAACAAAAACAGTATTTAGAAAATCCCAGAAAGCATTTATTGGTCAGTTAAGACAAGTAATAAGGAAGCTGGAACATGACAGCTGGCAAACATGGTCTGCCACAGGAGTGCACATTTTTAAAATTCTGTTTGTTTTTAGCATCATTGCCATAAGCAATATTTACAGAAGAAAACCCATAATAAAATGCTGCGAATAAACCAGCAGAATACACTGTTGAATTTGACAGAGGTCAAAGTGGTAAAACATTTCACAGCCTTTAGGGACACATGGTGCCTGATGTTTATTCTCTGGCACTAAAACAGTCTTTCCATGATTCACCATTGTGATATGATAGCTTCGTCTGCGTTATGTAACGCCAATGTGTGAATCTTTCGACTTGATAGTAAAAACTGAATGGTGGTGGGTCTTGTCTTTGATCGGTGATGAAGGTTTGCTTTTCTGCTTAGTTTCTAAATGTTCATAAAATACCAGTGCCTCCTACACGTATGTTTTTTGTCGTAAACATGTCCAGTTTAACATATTTGGCATGAATACACATCTATTAAAGAGCTTTTCTGATAAAACTGGTGGAAACTGACCATTATTTATCTTGTTTCAGGACATTAATGATAAAGGATACACTAAGACTGGTGTAAGTATACACAGTGAAGTTTGTGGTGATGGAAGTCCACAGTTTAGACATTGGAGGTTTCTGTGTGTGTGTATTTATTATGTTAACTTTTTTCTCTCTCTTTGGACTTGCTGCTTTGAGCTTTTTCACACAGTTAGACATTGTTTGGTTGAAGCCTGATAGCTTTTATGCGTCTTTTATGGTCCTTCTTCTTCTTTATAAATAGGACATTCTTGAGATGTTTAGCAATATTTAATATTGTAGTATTGTTTTTCCTGCTTAAGATTGCTGTGGTTGGCATGTCTGACTGGAGAACAAAAAAGAGGTGCTTGTTATTAAACAGGGTGATAGTAGATCACAAGAGACTGAAAGTACCCTGTTTGACCAGAATTGAGTCCTCCATGAAAAACTCTTTTCCATGTAATTCTAATTTTAGTTGTCACATAGATGTTTATAAACTGTACAACACATAGTAAGATGGTTTTCTTTTTTCGCATATCCCACTTTGGACGTTTAGGGTGAGAGCACAGGGTTAGCTTTGATACATAAGCAGTTATTTCTAATCCTATTATTTCTAATCTCTTTTAAAGAAAAGTTCGAGATCTTCAGCTCTTAGGTTGAGTGGTGATTCTAAATTGCCCATAGGAGTGAGTGTGGTTGTGTGTGTGGCCCTGCGATGAACTGGTGACCTGTCCAGGGTGTACCCCCTGCCTTCCGCCCTATGTGCGATGAGATAGGCTCCAGCAGACCCTGTGACCCTGAGCTAGGGAATAAGCAGGTATAGAAGATGAATAAATGAATAAGTGGAC
This sequence comes from Sisor rabdophorus, assembly GCA_026260075.1. Classification (NCBI taxonomy): domain Eukaryota; kingdom Metazoa; phylum Chordata; class Actinopteri; order Siluriformes; family Sisoridae; genus Sisor; species Sisor rabdophorus. The sequence goes on along the minus strand of JAOTQW010000002.1, from coordinate 11,380,224 downwards.
CATAATCTGCAAAGCCTTTATTAAATTATACTAGCCTTAAATTATACTGAATAAAGTCTCCAGAATTGAATTGTGCGCCTTCCGCTCTGCACATATTTTTTCCATACATCTTTCCATGCAAGTCCACTAAAACCGCCTTAAGTTTATAGCTTTTAAATCAGAATTCTTAATCACTGCAATGCAATTAAATGTTTACTAAGTCGTTCGGCTCAGTAACCTGCTGCCATGTAACCTGCTACATTTGTATTTTAGACAGAAACCTTATTCATGCAACGTTAATGCTATTTCCTAAGTCGCCACCCAGAGCTCGGCCATGCACTGAATTCGCATCCTCTATGATTAGGAAGTAGTCTTTGTGGAAAATTCACTGCATGATGTCAGGCCTTGCTACTTGGCCAGCGTCAAAGGGCAAAAAAATGCAGACTGCCAATAAGTGGAAGGCTGCCATGAGTTTCCAGTAAGCTCTCATATTGCTAACATGCTTTGCAGTTCATTGATTTGGTTTAAAACATTGTTTACGCAAATCGGCGCAGGCTGAATAATGAGGCTATGAAAAGCATGCTTCCTTATTTGCATTATGGACGGAGCAGGGAAATCAGGGCATGCATTCGATATCTGCACTGAGTGTAGTGTGTGTATGTTATTAAATTATGCTGAAAGAAGGGAATGTAATCAAATAAGTATTCATGTCTGAAGAGATTAAGACTTATAAATATACGTGCGGGCGGCGCGGTGGCGCAGTGGTTAGCACCGTTGCCTCACAACAAGAAGGTCCT
>JAOTQW010000002.1:11332897-11342949 GCA_026260075.1 Sisor rabdophorus | reverse complement strand
CCCCGGTATTTCTGGTATCAGTCCAACACCTTAACCACTAGGCCACCCCTTCCCACCCTGAGATGTTCTCCCTTAAGAACACAACATTGCGTGGAAACCCCCATGGAAACTTGTGATTGCCCTAAGCACAACACTAATAGGACAGCAGAACCCTGAATAATAGTGTCTCAGCCAGGTCCAGGCTATACAATCGCACTAATGTGTGTAGAGAGGGCCCACGTCTTGGACGTAGCCACTGCTTCTCTGAGTCAAGGCCTAGATTTTAAGTCACCACTTGTACACTATTTGTAACTTGTTACCGATTAATGCATGGTTGCATTTACGCACCAGGTATGTGCAGTTGGTAGCGTGCTGTGTGTTGGAGCTGCTATAATCTGGAAGGAAGGGCAGAGTGTGTTGAAGCCACCAGGAGGAAGTTGAGAGGAGCCGGTGGTGAACTGAAGGAGACGTGCAAGCTCTTCCTGAGTAAATGAGGAAACCACGGCCCAAAACCATTTCATCACCTGTGCGCGCGCGCACACACACACACAGACACACACACACAGACACACACACACAAACAATTGCTAAGAAAACCTCTATACATTTAAAATATTATCTGGATACTAAGGGTGTAGTATTATTTGGTAAGCTTAGCAGACACTTTTGTGACAGCGAACGTAAAGATACTGAATCTAAAAGCATAGTGATATATTTACAACCTGATTGTTCGGCTTTTGCGACATGTATTTCGCAACACATCTTCCGAATCAGGTCGGGATGCTTCAACATTTTGTTTTTTAAAATCAAAGAATTGCATTTCCATCAGACATTGTGCCATCACATCCTGTTTTTGGTCAGATTAGATATATTTGATTGTTGCATTCATATATCAATCAAACTGCATTATAGATTGTTTGCAAGCGAATCGAGATTCGTATTTTTAGCGGCTTCAAACCCCTTGTGCACCAACAAGCTGCAAGTCATTGAGCAGGGTGCTTTAACATCAACTACTCAGATTATAAAAAGGCAAATGAGATAAAATGTACATTTCCATGGAAAAACGGTCCTTGCCAAATGCCAGAAATGGAAATGTATTTTTTTCATCATTAGATAATTTTTCTTAACTGTATTACATTTGAAAAACCACTGCAAAAGTCATTGAACCTCATTCAACCTATTTTTAGGGGTTTTGAGTGTGTCTCACACATAAATAAATGAAACCTCAAACCTGTGAGAAGAACTTCTAAAGGCCAATGCTTTATTTATTCATGATGAATACAGTGACAGCAAAAATAGAGAGACCAATTGCAAGTGTGCAAGGACATAAAGGCAATCAACCAAAATTGGATCTGGTATCAAATAATAAATACAAAATTTAAACTTAACAATTAATCTTATTTAATGTATACTTTGGCTAAGATATACCGAACACACTGCTCTCCGAGGTCTGTCCTTTGGCACTCACTCGTTCTACTGTTCGGCATACAAGTCTCGCAGCTTGCATTTAAAAAAAATGTTTCCCACAACCCAAAATCCACAGCAAGTTTGATGTAGTGAATCAAGGCAGTCATGACACACTGAGAGGGGGTTTGTTTGTAGGCACTCAGAGACCACCACTCACAGGTTGATTTGTTCTACACTTTAATGTGTCTACACCATGAGGGGAAAATAAAACGCAACAGCGTTTAGAGTCAAAGGGACGGAATTCTGAAGATGTGAAAGCAATACATGTTTGACAACGTACCTTCTCTCTGAAGTGCCATGAGCCGCCAACTATAAGAGCATGGGCTTTAAAATCCTGCACATTGATATCACCAGTTCCACACATCAGCAGCTATGAAAAACAGACAAAAACACATCACCGGTATAAATAATAGTAAAAAAAACAGAGGTTTGGGTACAGAAGTTGCAGTCATTACATTTATTGATTTATTTACCTTTTAACACCATGCCAGCGTCAAGGCTATTTTTACACTTGCACTTCACACTCGTTTACCTAAAATACATGTTTCTGGACTGTGGAAGGAAACTAGAGTACCCGGAGTAAACCAATACAAGCAGCCTGGAGAACATGCAAACTCCAAACAAAAAGGCCCCTGTCTAGGAATTGAACCCTGGACCTTCTTGCTGTAAGCCAACAGTACTATCCACTAACCCACATCAATCATTTCTTTTGCCTACCTGCTCTTCTCTATGTGAGAAAACTGCACTAAACAGATTTCAGAGCTGGATACTCACAGCGATGCTTTCAGGTATCTTGCTCCTATCAGTTTATTCTTTCATGGTGAGTGCAGTGGTGGCTCAAATGGTTAGGGGCAGAGTTGTTAATCTGAAGATCAGGAAGACATGGAATTGTGCCCCACCACCAAGTCCACCACTTCTCTTTGAGAGAGACATTCCTGGATCGATTCCTGGATCTTTCTGTGCAGAGTTTGCATGTTCTCCCTAAGCTTGTGTGGGTTTACTCCAGGTACGCCAGTTCCCTTTTACAGTCCAAAAAAACATGTATATTCATTTGACTGGTAACTTGCTTAAAAGAGTGGGCTTAAAAGCGACCCTTCCTGCCTGAACTTCCTGCGGAGTTCTTTTAGTGGACACATTTTAGATAAATTTTACAACCCAAGTCTCAAAAAGGGTGTGTGAAAGAAAAAAAAATATTAAAAAAAGATCCATAATTACAGCAGAACACAGAAAACATTCTACCTACTCCATCTAGAACAGCATGGCTTTGAACTAGCTTTTCTGCAGTTCAGAACTTTCACCAACTAAAATCATTTGGCACACCATGAAACGAAAAATATCACAAAGAAGATGCGGAAGCAGTTGAGACGTTCAAATCGTATACTAGACATGAATGGTATAACATTCTTTTTCAAAAACTCCAGTAACCTGCTCTGCTTATTTCCCAGACAGATAGACTGTGGTAAAATAAGTTTTCTGAGCAGTAAACATGGCCCGGTACCAATTTTCTTCAACTCGTTGCAGCAATCAATTGATTTTTTTAATGGTTCATTTTAACATTTTCTATTTTAAGACATTTTAAGCAATTCTTCTGGAATCATATTTATATGTTCTGGTATAACAGTATATTATAGTCACATGGGTGCGTGTTGGCAAAAAAAAAAACAATTAATAATAAAAGGTTGATTTGATGTAAGAATAAATAAAACTAATATAGCTATAATTTTCTGACAGGTTTACCTCCAACTCATTTTCATCAAATATGGCCAAAAGGTTTTCCGGAACAAGTTCATTTAACCCTAAGAACAATAAAACACAGTTTTAGAGGTTAGACCTCAGACATGATCATGTACCCATCAATGTTCCATTTCAAAGAGGGTGTACCTTTAAGAAAGTGCTCCACCTCATCCCTCACCTGACTGGCCAGTCGAAACTGAGCCAGCAGATTCAGGTAATGTATCCTATTTTCATTCGTCACAGCAATTTGAGAACCACCGGAGATCAGTTCCACCACCTAAAAGAAAAAAATATTAACAGACAAATACAAACACAGAGCAGGAATCAGTGTGCCTGCAGAAATAGACAAATTAAATTTTTGACTTATAGGATCTTTTTCCCTCAACTCTTCATTCCTCAACTCTTCTCTTCATTCCTCACCATTCCTTAATTTTTTAAAGGCTTTTCATTGCAGCTATTTTAAAACACTAGGACCCTGAAGAGCTACACATCATTTTCAACACCTCAACTCTACATTCTGCTTCCCTCAACACTTCAGAATCACAATAAACAAATAAATAAAATCACATGTTGGCTGTTTTTGTAGCTATGATGTTTTATATGAGTCGCGTTTAATGACCTTTTCCAGTTGTCCTGACTTGCTGTACTTCTCCTCAGCAAATACAAGATCCATTTCGCTTACATCATTTTTTAGGATAAAGCAGACTTTAGTTTTGTAGAACTCTGGATCGTCAGTCTCAAAGTACTGCAATAACAAAAAAATTATAATAATTTTGTCAACTGGATAAAACAAACATGCTTCAATTAGAACCAACAATTAAGTTTACTCTTCTGTACGACTTGCCAAAGAAAAAGCAGCTTAAAAAGCTCCATTCATTTTTTTCTTGTGCCAACATCTATGTATAAAAGATGTTTCCACAAGACACCGGAGACTCAAATATGCAAAATATATTTTACTTAGTCGGCACTGTGGCATAGTGATTAACACTGTCGCTTCACAGAAAAAAAAGTGCTGGGTTCGATTCCAGAGCAAGGGGTCTTCTGTGTTGCAGAGTTTGCATGCTCTCGCTGTGCATGTGTGGGTTTAGTACAAGTTCTTTGGATTTCTTCCCAGAGTTATACATATGGTCATGTAATATTACAGCAGAGTATCACCTTGTAGTTCATGCGCAGGCCAATGATCTGCGCCAGGAAAGAGCGTGTAAACCTGGCTCGGACTAGCTGCTTGTAGGCTCCACCTAAAGCAGATTCGTACAGACATTTTCCCACTACCCGTCCTGCAAACTCGTACATCTTCAACCTCAGATGAGGAGGACGGTCTGGGTTAGGGTGGACCTGCCAAACACACAAACACCTATGATTATAGACTTTGATAAAACATAAATTTTTTTCAGATCAATAATCTTCACCTACATGACAATTCAGACCATATATGGTGGGGTTATTACCTGGGACAATTTAACTGAATACATATGCTTATATTAAATAAATTTAAAATGTATATATGTATTTATTTTTTTACATTATTACATAAGGAACAACACACTAGAAATTTCTCTAGTCTGGCCGATTTATTTTTATTGCAGTTCACCGGTTTACTGGCACACCTACATTAGTGTTCCTTAGTTAAGTGGTTTTTATCACAAATTCGAAAGCACACAGTCATCTAGAATGTTGTTGTATGTTGAAGCATTTTAATATTCCTTCTTACTGGAATTAAGGCTACATTTACACTGCAGTAAAGTCGATTGCGATTATGTGACTGAATTAATGATAAAACTATCCAATATCGCATACTTTCTGGTAATCAATCAGGCTAATTTATCATCTGTTTTCGAAACGCAATTTTCTCAGAACAACAATGGGCAGGAACCCGCCCAATTTGGTGCCCAAAACTGGGTGGAAACCCGCCCAATCTGGTGCCCAAAACTAGGCGTCCCCATAGTCGGTGATAGCTAGGTGTCTTAATAAGCCATTATATCGCATCATATTGCCCCTTACATTGCATTCTATTAAAAATATTGTGGGGCAAAAAGAGGTGATGCTTACCAAACCCTGATTATTGTCACTGAAACGCGTAAAGAGCTGATTATTGGTGTCAAATAGATTCTTACAGACGAGTTCGAACCATTCTCGCCTTGGCCCTCCCCAGTCCAGTGCTTCAAAAAAAAAAAGGCAGACAAATTGATTTACATAGTCTCTTTACACACTACCATTTCAAAAATATCATGGTGTATAAAGAACAGACCTTCTTCATCCTGAAACACCACCTCAAAGTTCTTACTCCAGTCTGATACTGAGAAATTTCTGGTGGCCTTAAGAGACTGCATAAAAAACGTGGGAAACATAAATCACATTGTTATCTTTTATGCAGTAAAGAGCTTCAGTGGTGAGAGGCTACTCACCGAGTCGAGAACAGAGTGGCGGCTGATTTTCAGGCATGTTTTGATTCGAGGCCTCTTGGCGTGAATGTGTCGGAGCTCTCGCTGGAAAAAGCTCACTTTGTCCTGAAATGTTTCTGAGCCTCCTAAAGTTCATAAACAATTAATTCCTCTCTCTCCACAGACACACAAACACCCACACACCCACAGACAGACCAGACAGACACGCACAAAGCAGTTTTCTAAACTTACCAATGTTCTTGTGCAGGAAGCGAATAAACGTAGCTGCCATAATGTTCCTGTCCTTGCAGCTAAGTTCAACAGGAGGCTGGATTCCATCATCCACTACCAGCGTCAGGTATTTATGGATAGGGTCAGGCCCATGGTAGGTAAACTAACAGGAATGTGCAGAATTAATAACCCTCTAATTCAACAATAAAAAATAGTTTGAAGTGCATCTGCTGCTTGAACTCATAAATTACCTTTGTTCCTGGGCAAACCCGAAAAGTGAAAAGACGCCATGGAATAATCTTCAGGTAGAACTCCTTTACAGAGAGTTGCTGCAATAGAACACAATAAGACGCCTTCACAAAACAAGAATTAAAAAAGAAGACAAGTTCGAGCAACCAATGTTTGTAACTTACCTTTGGCGATATGTAGCAGTAGACCTTTTTTGGTTTCTTGACTTTCTCTGGTTGGCCCTCCACTGGAGAGTCATGCTCTTCCTCATCATCCCCCATGGATGGCCGCCGTGGTGGAGTTAGCAGAGAGGATGCTGGGAACTGCCAGGTAGAGCCAATGTAGTTCCCAGTACTATAGAGGTAGGCTTCAAAATAGATACTGATGCCTGGAGTGGACACGTTTTTCTCCACACAGTTCTTTTCAGTCTCTGAGGTAATCAAACACAAAAGGGGCATGGTAAGACAAGTTATGCAAGAGAGATATGAGACAAAAAAATTTGGTGTGATGAGAAAATGAAACTTTGCAAGGCTGCGTAAAATATTGATATGATAACCTTTGCAATATTTTTAATTCATGATAGCATATCGCTATTCATTCATCTTCTATACCCACTTACTCCCTAATTCGGGGTCACGGGGTCCGCTGTTGTCAACATACATGGTCATTGACTTAGAAGCAAACATCTGCGGGGAAAAAAAAAAAGAATGGAGCCTCCATCTTCGCTTTTGTTGTATTTTTCTTGTGTTTTTAGTCTTTAAAATTTTTTTAAATAACAAACATTTTGATAAAAATAAATTTTTCTATTTGTTAAAAAAAATAAAGTTATGTAAAAAAATCTCCACGTCAGTAATTCTATCATCTTCAGGCTAATAAAAATGATTACACCAATCATGATTTAATGAATTTTATTATTTTTGTTTTTTAAGCAGATCTCAGAAGCTAGGACAGACTGTAATTATTTTACCATCAGAAAAACGAAAGTAATGTAAACACTTACATCATCAGCGGTTCTGCTGTATCTCAATTGTTTTAATAACGTTTAAAATAATTTCATCATTGCTTAATCCCACTGCTCCCACATGCAACTACACACACACACCCACCCTCCTTCTTTCTTTCTTGTTTACACACAGAATCTTAGGCAACTGCATGGGTAAAGATCAAATCTTTTTAAAAAGATTTTTCAAAACAATACATTATTATTCTTATATCATATATTAAAATGTAGTATCTTATGTAGTATCTGGCCAGGGAAGCCAAATTATTATTATGGCTAAAAGCTGTTTTTTTTTCATTTAATAATAATTTCACACACATTTCAAGAATGATTTTATTTAGTCCCCCTCTCCCCCCCGACATATATAAAAGAGTTTAAAAAAAATAATAACTACTACTTTGCACTGCACTGCATGATGCCCTGGAAATAATAATTTGTTAAAATTCAAACTTAATCCAGCACTTGGTGTGGATGACGTTACTTTTTTTCAGATGTTATTTCAGTCTGAATTAAACTAATTTTCACATTACTGGGACTCGGATCGTCTCTCGCGGCAGTAATAAACTGAGCGATGATTTACTTGAACAAAGACCCAAGACTTTGTAAAGTTCTGTTAGGTTCAAAAGAGAAGAGACAAAGAGAAACATTTAAGAAAGAGTACATTTGTACACACAGCCCAAAAACATGTGCATTAGGTTGATTGGTGATTGCCATAGGAGTAAATGTGTGTGTGTGTGTGTGTGTGTGTGGCCCTGGGTTGGACTGGCGTCCTGTCCAGGGTGTATTCCTGCCTCTTGCCCAATTTGTGCTGAGATAGGCTCCAGCAGAACCCTGTGACCCTGAAAAGTTCAGGACTAAGCGGGTATAGAAGATGAATGAATGAATTAATGAATGAATGAACATTTGTAAAAAAAAAAAAGAGAGAGAGATTTAAATGCTGCAAACGAAGAGAAAGTTGCCAACTGATCACAGTTGTAGGTAGCGTGCTAAATGCGCACCCTACCTATCTGGTGGGGGGGTATGTTCCCCACCAAGGATAAAAATTATTCATCATAAGTAGCGATACTGTAAGGTTAGTGTGTAAAAACCTTGTGAAGACAAAGAAAATGTTTGAGCTTTTCTGGATTTACTTTCCAGATGGTGGATGACTGACTACTTTCTCTTGAAATACTTTTTATGCTTGTAGGTTTGTGAGTGATTTTCCCTGTACCACTGTGGGGAGTCTGTTTAGGTTTTCAAACTAAGCTAAGCCAAGTTAAGCTGGGCCAAGTCCATTTTAGTTTGTTGTTTTGCCACTTTTGTAAATAAATTGCACCTTTGGGTTTCTCAAACTACCCACCTCAGTAGAGTTTCCTTACAGATCTTTAGACCCCCTTGTAAATAACACCCTGGTTTTAGGTCATCGTTATTTTCCAGAAGTAAATGAAAGCTAGGATGAGACTCACCACTCAGCACAATGATGTCAAACTCCCCATTACTGAGAGGTTGCTCCCTGTAAGTAATGCGTGTCCTGAAGCAGCCCTTTTTGTTTAAAGTGAGCCGCAGTAGAACCTGACACTGCTGTTTATTACAACAGACAGTGGTACTGAAGTAATCTTCCAAACTGTCCTCCTCCATCGTTCCCAACTAACAAAAAACAAAAGGAAGACATTACGTAATATTTATAATAGAGCTATACAAGAACATGCAGATGGGGTCTACCAAGAAGTATAAAAAGAAGTTAGGGGTGTAAAAGCTCTTACGGAGTGTATATGCACACTGTAGTTAACTTCATCAACAAGAGAGACGGAGTTACTCGTGGGATTGCCGTACTCGTCTCGAGGCTCAATCTGCAGTGTGTGCTGTTGCCCATATGTCAGCACCAGAGTTGAAAAGTGATATGCAATCTTTGTTTTGGATGGCACCACCGTCCCTGAAACAAACACATGAGATTTAATTTAGAAAGTGATGGACAGAAAGAAACAAGCACAAAACTGCACAAACGTACAAATATTTCAAGCACATTGTTCAAAATGATAGACAGAAACATTGTTTTCAAATAACATGGATATGTTTTAATTTACGATTGGCTTTAGCACACTGGTATAGCATGTCTGTAAACACAGCTGAATAACAAGATGAAAATCCTGGAAGTCCAGTTGAAATCATAAACACTAGACTAAACGGAGAAACTTGCCATTTTTATACAATATTTTATTTGTGTGGAAACCATTAGAGCAAAAACCACAGACAACAACAGATCTGACAAGAACAGCAATGATGTGCCCACATCCACCACCCAGCTTACATTACCTGCTTGGAACATTTTATAATAAGGGCTGTATGCCACATTGAGTCCCCCCAATTTCACAGCCACCTCGTAGCGGCCCGCCTTGCGCACAGTGAAGGTCACTTTCACCACGTTGGACTCTGGTTCCTGAAGGATCTCCTGGGTGACAGGGATGTCCAGAGCCAGCTCTATGTGAGTGATGTTTACTCTTAGACCCACGGGCCTGTGAGCTGGAAACGGCTGGCCGTTCTTATAGAAGAGCTAGGAGGAAAGACAGAAAGATAGCGTACATTAAAGTAAAACATACGTTACCCCAATCTTAAAGAGCTTATCCTAAAATGTTAGGAGTATGAGGAATATAAAGATTCTTTTAACAATGCTAGTTAGGCAGACTGGGGCTAATAGCAACAGAGAATAAGAGTTTTAAATTAATATTTGAATAAAGCCTTACTAAATTATTAAATATTATTAGTTTGTGTCTTTGGTTAGCAGGGTTGCCTCAAAGCAACAAGGTCCCTGGATTCTCACAGCCCTTGCATGGGTTTACTCCAGTTTTCTGTCTTTCTCCTATGTGCACTGGGATAGGCTCCGGTCCCTATGCCAGGCTCTACCCAGAGTTAGGGAATAAGTGAGTATAGAAGATGAATGATTAAGAAATGAGATATGATTAGAAAATGAGAAATGACGTGAATGAGAAAGAATGATTGAATGATTAAAGAACACATTTTGTGGTAAAATAAAGCACTCTGGTTTAATTTATATA
>JAOTQW010000002.1:11315399-11329745 GCA_026260075.1 Sisor rabdophorus | reverse complement strand
CAAAAACATGTGCATTAGGTTGATTGGCTACTCTAAATTGCCCATAGGAGTGAATTTGTGAGTGCGTGTGGTCGTTTGTGTGGCCCTGCGATGGACTGGCAACCTGTCCAGGATGTACCTTCCTGCCTTTCGCCCTATGTGTGCTGGGATGGGCTCCAGCGGACCCCCGTGACCCCGGATTCGGGAATAAGCAGGTAGAGATGATGAATGAATAAAATATACAGACACTACAGCAGTCACAAACCAGGTCTGTATTGTTCTTTATCTTACGATGGGATAAACGGGTGGAAAGATGGAAACAAAGATACACTTTAATCTCAAGCAAGCATGTTTCAAGAGACCTGCAAGTCACAAACAACTGAGCTTCTACGCTGGCTGACCTACGGTTTGCTGTGGCGTGGGTAGCTGTTAAATGTTGCACTAGCCGGAATCGGGGCGTGCTACAATAATTGATACTTCGAACATCAAAATGATCACAAACACATTTTGGATTACAGAGCATTCGTGTTCGTATCTACAAGTCTAATTCAGATATAGTAGTGTTTAACATTTGATATTATTGTTTATTTATAAATTTTGAGCCAATTCCTTACTCAATGAACATATGAAGCGCAGTGGTTAAGATGTTAGACTGCTAATCAGAAGATTGTCGATTCAATTCCCAGCACTGCCAATTGCTCAGTTCATATAGAAGAGATAAACAGAAGTCGCTCTGGATAGGTGCATCTACCCAATGTAAAATGTTTTAAAACTGTAGTAAAACTGTATTTTACTACACAGGCATCTAGTTTATCACATACAGTATTAATCGTGTGCCAACTGCTTCTCAGCGGTGTTGGAGAGCTATATTTTTGGATGGCCTGATTCAGTGTGCGGACAAGTTCAAATTGTATAGCTATATTTTAAAACTAGACATTTTAAATAATTTTATTAGAACCGTTTTTTAAATCTCTTGTTTTTCCCCCTCTTATGGACTCAATTCTACACACCTCTCACACCTACTCTTTATCCTTTTGCCATAGCTTCTACGTCTGATGTTTTTTTTCCCCTCAAGGCACCATGCTCCCTTAATACCCCAACACCCCCCCTTTTCTTGAACTGTCCAGCTGTCTAGCTTAATGTCTGTCCTTTCTATTTGCACCATCTTGCACACATGCACTTTAAGTCATTGGTTCTGTGGCTCCTCGTAATTCTGTGTTCATTTGTGTAGCATCATGGGGTCCTGGCAAAACGTTGTTTCATTTCACAGTTTACTGCTAGATATGGTAAAAATAACAAGAAAGCTTCTTGGACTTGAGCTTAAACCTCTAAAGTTAGGAAACAATTTTTCAGCATGTCAAATAAGGTCACATGCTTATGACAAAACTTCTTTCAGTTTACGCTTTCAAATGATACGAATGCAAATCTTTCAGTCATAGAAAACAAAAGGTCCATCTGGTATCAACAAACATGCTAGGGTCAGAATAATGGAGATCAGATTTTTCCCCTCGACTGATGTTTGACATGTATCCTAAACAAAAGGTTAGGCAACAATGCCACCAACTGCTACACAGTTCACTTGCAATATCACTGCCAAACATCAGGGTTGTATATATCATGTCACAATAAAACCAGACAAATACTAAGGAATCGCTGAACTATTCATTAATATAAAGTGGCATGTCCCACATACATGGTATTTTCTCTCTGCACAATAATTTGCACAACTGACACTTTAACACTGGACTGGCACGGCACAGGGTCAATTTAAACACTTCTATTCCAGCACATGAACTCTTTAGCACATGAACACTTCCGGCATACATGCTACTTAATTCTAAAGGACATAGGAAAGTTTTATTAATATTTAAAAAGTAATTTATAGTTAACAAAAATAGCAATATGTGATATTCATTCATTCATTCATTCATCCTTTATACCCGCTTATTCCGTAATTCGGGGTCACAGGGGTCTGCTGCAGGCTATTCCACTGCACATAGGGCGAGAGGCAGGGGGTACACCCTGGACAGGTCGCCAGTCAATCACAGGGCCACATACAGACAATTACACACTCACATTCACTTATATAGGCAATTTTAGAGTCACCAATCAACCTAATGTAATTTTTTTGGGGCTATGTAAGAAAACCCACTTAAGCGCGGGGAGAACATGCAAACTTCGCACAACCCTGTGACCGGGAATCGATCCCAGGACCTTCTTGTTCGTGCTAACCACTACGCCACCATGCCTCCCCAATGTGTGATATATTTTATTAAATTTTTTAAAATTTATCATTTCATTTCATTTTATGCTACGATGCAGAATTGCTTTACGTCCGCATGGGGATGCTTCGTGAAAACGGATTCCTTTCAATTTTGTTTTACACGTTTTTTCTACATTTTTTTATGTCGTAGAAAGCATTTTACTGCATGTTCTACTCCTTATAAATATGTATGTGAACAACTTGTTAACTAGAACAAAAACACAATCTAGATATTAACTGCTAAAGCACAAAGCAGATAGACATCCAGAACAGATGAAAAGGTTTGCAAGATATAATTAGTCATTGACTAAAGCCAACTATAAGCATTATTATATAAACCACAATATAATAACCAAAGAAGATCATTTCAAACTGTTTTTTTTGCCTATTCTCAATTTCGTTTGTTGTTGCACATTAAACAGAGACGAAACAATGCTTAAAATGTCACTGCTGTAAAGACCACCTGGTTGCTGCAGCTGGGGGACCTTAATGTCATTCAGCTGTCTTGGTACTACCACCCCCTCATGGACTTAAATACAAAAACATGTGGTACCACACTACACTTCTATGTAACTTTGAGACAAGAGAATAAAATACTGTGGACCAGGACAAGAAGGGTTTGATATAAAATATACTATAGGTGTGAACGGTTGGTCTCACGTGTGGTAGTAGTGCTCGAGGCTCTGGGAACACAACCACTCCTGGAATGCAAAGTCTCGGAGCAGGCGGACGTTGGCTTCAGCAATGTCCCTCCAGTGCCGCTGTTCCTTCACCACCTCCTCCAAACGGCTCAGAACACTCAGACTCAACTCTTCCAGTGACTGTACATCTGTTCCAGCAAATATTGAGTAAGTGTCATGCAAGCTGAAGGAAAAAGTTATAACTGCACTTCTACTAAAGAAAGATCTATGACTGGGTACGGAACATATTATAATCTGTTGCCTGCAGGATATAAAAAACATTACCAGGACACTTAAGACGTAAAGATTGTTGCTGTTATTATGAGGTCTTAATTAAGTGGTACCAGTCTATTGCTTTTACTGCCATTTTTATTTAACGACTGCAGTGAATTATGGTTTTATGTACATGTGAATCTATTATTTTACTGTTTAATGAGTTTTCCCCCCATGTTGAATAATTTTATTTTACTATTTGGGTTTTCTTGTGTCTCTGAAAGGACCATTGAAGTTATACAAAGCATTTAAACGTATCAGTATGATGGTATTTTTTGTGTGACAACACGATTTCATGATTTGCTTTATGTGTCATGAACTTACTGTGCAATTTATTTTATTTAGCATGTTTAGGTGATAAAATGTAATGGGAATAAAGGGTTAATGGATTAAAGGGTTATAGAAATTAATTAAGATGTCTCAGTTGTATAAATTATATAACTGTAAGCTGCTCTGGATATAAGCTTCTTACAAAAGCAGTAAATGTGGCGCAACTTTGTGTATTTTTTTAGATGAAAAAATCGCTTTTTACAATCGCTGCAACTTCAATGATTCAGTAAACCATACAAATGAACAACTTTACTCAGAATGCATGCTATCGAATGTCATTGAAATCTCCTCCTGACCTTTAAATAAATTCTTGTATTCTGACAGACTATGGCCTTGCAGCCATTCTTCAATCTGACTTTCCTTGCTTTTTTTCCAGCGAAGTTCCCAAAAGAAAATCCATGAGCTCGAACAGAAAATTAATGTCAGCAAGAAGCGCCGGTCCATCAGACCATCTTCAACCTTGGTCAGACCTCCGTGTGTTTAGAGAATTACAGCGGACCTCATGGAGTGTGTTTCTTCTCTCTTGGTTGACATCTGTAACCCTGGTGTCAAACGTCAAACACTCCTCCCATGTTTTTAATCAGTACCTTGAGAAGAAACACAACAGCTCAAATTCAGCATTCTGGATTGAATCAACGTGTATATTCATTCATTCAATCATCTATCTTCTATACTATAATCATATTCTGTAATTTGTGGTCACAGGGGTCTGGAGTCATTCCCAGCTTTCTAAAGTGCAAAAGGCAGGCACATCCTGATCAGGAAACCAGACCATCACAGGTCCACACACACACAAACACACACTCACCAATTTAGAATCACTAATCAACCTAACATTCATGTGGAGGAAATATATGTTAGGAAACCGGAGTACCTGGAGTAAACCAACACATGCACAGGGAGAACATACAACACACAGAAAGACTTCTGCACGGAAATGGTACTTTGGACCTTCTTGCTGTGAGGCAACAGTGCTACTTATTACGCCACATTATGTTGCCCCAACGTATACACATTTGGAAGTTCTGTCTTCAACTAGCTCTGGTTCTAAAGAAAAAACACTATTAAATATTTCAGAAGCACAGAAGGGTGGGTGGAGGCTGGAGTCTTAATGTATTCATTATGCATGAGTTACACCAATGAGTAGAACACTTAGGAATAATTATCTACCAGTGCAAAGTTACTTTACTTTACTTAATATAACCCGCAGCTGACACTACAGACTTATTATACAGGATTGGATATTTTATTAACTTTATATATATAGCACAGCTTGTATTTTATAGCACATACATACATACACACATACACATACACACACACACACACACACACACACAATGCTGATGAGTGTTATCGTAGCTCTGATTTTCCCCTGATGTCCAATAATCAGTTGAAGATACTGATCTTAGTTTTTTTACTGTAAAATATCAGAACCGTGGTATTGTATTGTGTCGATCAACATACAAAACATTAAATGTAGGATTTTTTAAGTCAACTGCATTATTGTTTCAGTCCGCTATTGAATCAGGCTTAGAAATATCTGTCTAAATGCTGTTTTCCACATGACCCTGGCTTCCATGTCACATGAATTTACAACTAATGTTTGCGTCTATGGATCTGATCATGACGGAAGTTTTTTGGTTTTTGTTTTTTTTAGTGACGTCCAGTATCTATGAAAAAACGTCTGAACTTATAAATGAATAAAGAATTGCTGTATAGTTATAACTCCCACACGATTAAAGGGAAAGATAATTAGGCTATACTGGCAAGTAGCAAAATATTAGCCAATCAAGCAAGCTAGCTAACTCGACCCTTAGTGTAAACAATGGCCGAATGTTAAAAATGTCAAAAGAAATTATATTTACCGGACGTTTACACCGACAGATGATGTGAAGCCACCAAAAAATAAACCCCAGGCGTTTTGCTTTATACAGGATAGCCAAAAATTGTACAGCTTTTCATGTGTATCCCTGTTATCCTCTAGCACTTCACTGACAAGCGGAAGAAGAACAATGCTGTTGGGGTCGCTTTTTGATGACGTCAAACGTTGACTGGTTTCGTCGACAGACACGAGGGTCTTTGAGCTAGTGTTTTATTTTTACAGTATACAAAATGGTAAGGTATTTATTTCACTATTTTGAGGTTAAATTTCAATAAGACTTTTTTTCCTTTTTAAGATTTAATATTTGTAACGTTTTGTTTAGGCATTGGGGTCAGAATTTATCCTATTATGTTTGGTTGCTAACTAGCTGTGTTTGCTAAATGGTTGAAGAGAAATAATATGGTAGTAAAAAAAGGATAAATGCGAGACTGAATGTTGATCGAATAAGAACAGCATAAGAAAAAATGTGCAACCGAAAGAAGCAGTTGTCTGTAACCGACTCGGAAAGTAGCTATGAACGTAAATGACACAAACAGATGTATTATATTAAAGCTCTGCAGGGCGATTAATGTCCCTAGAATGCGAACATATAAAAATGCATTAAAATAATTAAAAAACATTTTTTTATTAATCAACGGGTAAAATACGCACATTCATTCATCTTCTATACCCGCTTATTCCCAAATCCGGGTCACGGGAGTCTGCTGGAGCCTATCCCAGCGCACATCGGGCTAGAGGCGGGGATTACACCCTGGACAGGTCGCCAATCCATCGCAGGGACACACACACACACACACTCACTTACATCGTACGGGCAACTAAGAATTACCAATCAACCCAATGCACATGTTTTTGGACTGTGGAAGGAAACCGGAGTACCTGGAGGAAACCCACGCAAACGCGGGGAGAACATTTCTTTATTTTATTATTTAAGTAGTAAAAGTGCAGATATCAAAGGAGAGAGAGAGTGTGTGTGTGTGTGTAGAGCAGTGGTTAAATTGAGTGGTTAGACTGTTTATTGGAAGACAATGGTTTGGTCCCAGCACCACCTATTTACTACTTTTGGTCCCCCGAACAAGGCCCTTAACTCTGTATTGCTCATTTGTATAAGAGAGATAAATGTAAGTCAAGCTGAATAAGGGCATCTGCCAATTAAATTCACATTTTAGGTTTCACATACATAATATAATCATAAAGTAAAATGTTTTCTTCACATATCCCATTATAGCACAGGGTCAGCTATAGTACATTCCCCCTGCAGCATTAGGGTTAAGGGTCTTGCTCAAAGACCCAACAGTGGTGTACTTAAACCCATGTCTTTTGGCAGTGTTGGAGCTTGAACCCGGGTCCTCTTGGTCTCGATCAACAAAGCAGTGCCTAACCATATGAGCCACCACCTTTACCTGTTATTTTATATAGATAACATTAAACAAAGTGTGGAAAAAACCTTAATACTTTTTGTAGTATCATTTATAACAGCAAACTAAAAAAATTACAAATTTAAACCTGACATTGGCTTGACAAACAAGGGAAGCCTACAATAACAAAATGGTTTGTTTGTGTGTATATATATATAGGTAAACTAGTAGGGCTGCACAATATCGCAATGGTTTGCAATGAATGAGTGATTCAATTCTTTAAATTATAATTTATGGTCAAAGTTTTAGGGTAATGCGATTAGAATAATATCTGGCATGCGCATGTTAATTTTGGGTACGTGTGCGTTGGCAAAAGTCAATCAGCAAGCCATGAGGCTTTCATAGTGAGCTAATCTTGCTAAGCCGTAGGCACCCGCAGCTTCTGCCGAAGATTTAGTGCCAAAACGAAAAAGCACCTCTAAGATACTACAGTTTTGGGATTTTAAGTGATGATTGCTTGCAGACTGAAGTGCTATTTCGACCATGTAAATGTCTATTGACCACGTAAAGGGGAAACGCTACAAATATTTAGTCACCTCCAAACCAAACAAAATGTTGCTTTTATTTTTTTTTAAATCATATATCAAATATGTCATCATTTAGTATGTTGTAGCATATTGCATTTTTTGATAGACATTAACTATAATCTTGAATATCTTGTGATGAAATGCACAGTCTTATGAAGAAAGTTATTACTGGGATGTTGATAAACTCCTGAGTCCGGGCCTTTAAGTCCTCCAGTGTGCAAAGCTTAAAATCCTATTTACTATCTACATATTTCAAGACTGTTTTCATTATGAATCTAGTAAAACTACAAGTTCTATAACTATCAAATGTTATCTAGGTAATTTTCACCCAAAATAATTCACTGTTTTACAGCACAGCTTAAGGGGCCAGTGGGCTTGATTACCAGAGCTATTGTTGCTACTAAGCCAGCACTACCACTATAACCTTTTTACATGTATAAACAGGGAAGGGGATCTGTTTTATTCATGTATGTTTTCAAAACCTATCCTGTAAATTCTGTCCTTTACTTTAGAGTGATTATTTTATGTATAATTGGGCAAGGTGGAAATCCTTTTAGGTTAACTTTAAGTAGAGCAGAAGTGACTTCCCAGGCTTGTGCACAAGTTATTTAATGAAATATTTATTTTAGCACATTCAATTTAAATCACTGCTGAAATACCAGGTTAAATATAAAATGTTATGTGATGCTACAGGAAATAGGAAAGGCATTTCAAGTATTTTTTTTAATTGGATGAATTTGGTTATGAATATGTAAAACAGTAATGGACTTTTCTTTAGTAATTTAACACTTCAGCATATAAATATTTGTTAGCAATGATGTAAACTGATTTAAGTGGTTATGTTTGGGGGTTTCTTTATCAGGGAAAACAGAAGAAGCAGAAATATGCAGCAATGAAAAGGATGATCAGTTTAAAGGATCAACGATTGTAAGTTCTTGAATGATTTGAACCTAAAATGCAAAAAAAAGCATCTGTAGCCACATCTGAAATATTATAATGACACCAAGGCATAGCGTTCATGTCTAATCGAAATAACTCGGTTTCACTTTTCTATCACCAAGAAAGGAGAAAGATCGACAAAAGACAGTGAAGAAGAAGAAAGTAGATCCAACAGCACTCAAAGAACGAGAAGTGTAAAGAATCTTTCATCGTTGCTTGAAATATTCTCCAAAATATACAGATTTATTAGTGGCTTTTCGTTACTGAAAAAGTAATTATCATGTCCAGTAAGACCCTGTCTTTATTATCACAGGCCCAAATATCCATCATGTATGTTCTTCCAGTACAACACTCAGCTCGGGCCTCCCTATCACATTCTTGTGGACACAAACTTCATCAACTTTTCTATAAAAGCCAAGCTTGATGTCATTCAGTCAATGATGGACTGTCTCTATGCTAAATGTAAGTAATCATTTCCTTTTTTTTTAGCTGCACTGAACTCATTCACTGTGCACACTTTTTGAACGTCATATCCCAAATTCAGTCTCTTCCAAAGTGCTTTGGAGACCATGTTAATCTCTTTTTGCAATCTAAAGGGGAAACACTACCAATCTTTACAATTGTCTTGCAAATCAAACACAGTATGTATCAGCTCTGCTCAGCAGAAAAATATTCCAACACAATGGAATGGATTGCTGGGATAGGCGCCAGAAGACCCATGTGACCCTGAAAAGTTCAGGAATAGAAGATTAATAAATGAATAAATTATAATATATTGGTATTTAATTTTTATTTAAATATTGTATTGCATATGCTATCTCTTTTCCTTTTTTAATATCGCACAGCTCTATAAGCTAAAGTACTGTAAATTCAGGTGCTGATGTCAGGTGAAAGAGGTCTGGGGTACAGTCAGTGTTCATCCCAAAGGTGTTTAGAGGGTTACGGTCAGAAATCTGTTCCAAACAAAAATTTTCAATGAAGTGAATCTTAGTTCTACATCGTAAAGACAATTCTATTTTAGACCACTGTGGTCCTCACTTATTTGAGGACCACTCGTTTATGCAGAAGTGCTAAGCTGTTCACAAAATTTGGGTTCTTCAGGTATTCCTTGCATCACAGACTGTGTCATGGCAGAGCTTGAAAAACTTGGGATGAAATACAGAGTCGCCTTGAGGTAACAACATGTACTTGCACATTCTTAAACTCTTTTATTGAACAAAATATTCAGAGACAATTAGTGTATATTCAGAACTTGTGTATACATGCTTCACTGCATGTTTAATAGATGAAAACTGTTTTTAATTAAGGTTGCTAGTGCAGGACTTTGAGTATGAAATAGTTGTCATCGTAAAACAAGTGTGTTCAGACTTATCCGACAAAGGACCAGAGTTAGTGCTGATTTTCGTTAAAGTGGGGTTGAAATTAAAACCGGCAAATGTCTGATCATTTCATCTATATCCAATCAAATTAGTTATAATTTTGTTGAATTATTATTCATTTTTTGGTCTAAATTTATAATATTTTTTTCCAAATTTGTGCGACTGCACTGAATAATTGAAACAATCGAGCACCAATTATTGATAGATGTTTAAAATGTTTTCTTTAGTAAACATTATAACCAGTGTCCTAAGGTTAACTGTAGAGGGCAGCACGGAGGCTTAGTGGTTAACACTGTTGCCTCGTAGCAAGAAAGTCCTGGTTTCGATTTCCAGGCAGGGGGCCCTCTGTGCATGTTCTCCCCGTTCTTGTGTGGATTTACTCCACAATTACTTAACATGTACGTTAGTTGACAAAGTGTAATTGCTATAACATTGGCCTTGATGCTGGCATAGCATAAAGATATATAACAGTCAAGAGGATCAGTCCGTTGACTGGCAGTCATTTCGGTTCGTCTGGTAACATGACAAACTCCTGTTTGATTCTGTTATTCACCATAAGAGTTAAGGGTATATTAAGAGTTCATTCTGGGGATTAGGGTAACTGCCAGACTGTACTATTAATTCATTGTTGACCTTACCGTGCTTTACTTCCTTCTTATCATATAGTATATAGAAAATAAAATGTGTGCAATATAAAAACACAGCCATTTAAGAACCTGACTCATGTTTTTTTTCTCCTTTTTTAGAATAGCCAAGGACCCTCGTTTTGAACGTTTGCCATGCTCACATAAGGGAACGTATGCTGATGACTGCCTAGTCCAAAGGGTCACACAGGTAAAACAACAATGCCAGCCTTTTTACCTTTTGTGTTAGAAATATTTAGTCTTAATTTAAGGGCAACATTTTATATTCTTTATTTGACTCACCTTAGCATAAGTGTTACATCGTGGCCACAGTGGACAGAGACCTGAAAAGAAGAATCCGGAAGATTCCAGGAGTCCCAATCATGTACATCTCCAATCATAGGTAATTAAGCAAACAACTGTATGCACTCTAAACTTTATTTTACAATTAACATAAAAATACAAAACTGAAATGTTATTTGATGTAGCATCAGTTGGCCTGTAGAGGGCGCACAGTCCACTGAATTCTACTGTGTGCTTAAACTCTCAGGATGCAATATCACTCTTTATGCAATATTTTTATCTTGTTGTAACTTTCTAACATATTTTTTTTTCTTTTTTTTTTACAGGTATAACATTGAGAGAATGCCCGATGATTACGGTGCACCAAGATTATAGTACAAAATTGAGATTTGTTTTGGCTTTTGCAATGATTTCCAGTAAAATTTCTGCACATTAGTCTTGTTACAATTTTTTCATGTCTAACAAATTATTCAGTTATTTAAATTAATAATGAATAAGTTGGGGCAGTAGGCTGGCTTAGTGGTTAGCACTGTTGCCTTACACAGCAATAAGGCCGGGTACGATTACCAAGCAGGGGCCTTGCTGTGTGCATGCGTGGGTGTACTCCAGGTACCTAGGTTTCTTCCAGCAGTATAAAAACATGTATGTTCAATTGATTGGTAATTTTAAATTGCCCATAGGAGTGAATGAAAGTGTGTGTGATGGACTTTCCAGGGTCCACCCTTCCTGCCCTTCACCCTTCTGAGATAGGCTCCAGCAGACCCCCGTTACCCCGAATTAAAGAATCAGTGGGTATAGCATAAATGAAAGAATGAATAAGTGGGATGTGTGAGTTTCATATGGTGTCTGAGCTCATCACCAATTCAACACTGTGACCTTTATAATTCAACCAAGAGCTAATGAATTGTATAATCTTTGTACAATAAAACTATAATAAAATTGTTCTTGCATTAAATGTCAATACAAACAGTAATGAAACGTGGCCTTTTAATCTATATCTATAAAAATGTAGTGTTAATAGTATTAATTATAAGTTAATAAAAGTCGGTTTTGATCGTTCTGAATGACTAAATTATACATCATCTCTGCTGTAATTACTGGATCCAGTCACTTAATTAGAAGACATTGGGGCTGCAGAACCTGACCAAGCCCAAGCCTTGCCTGGTCTCAGAATACAGCTGTATTACACACAATGCCCTACTTAGGGAGCAGATGACGGGTTTTCCACACTCTAGATAGTGTACCTAGAGAGGGACTACTGAATCGTTTGAGATTCTACTCGTTAGCCATTTGGGTGGCGCATGCGCAGTAGGAGCGTTCAAGCGGTATTCACTTTAGCCGGCGTCGGTTGTCGGTTAACGGGTCACTAAAACGGAGCCGCAGATTTATAACCGGCGCCTAGGAAAGACGGAAACGTGGCCGGGGCAATGTAAGAAAACGTGCAGTGTGTGAGAGAGACATGACACTGAATTAATGTTTGGCTTTGAAGGTGAACTGGACGACCCCGGGAATAGATACACTGGGGTTTGTTGTCTCTGGTGTCGCTTTTTTGTCATCGCTTTCAATAACTTTTTACTCTAAAACATCACCTGATTTTTTTTAATTTTTGGTTCAACAGCACAGCCTCGGCTAACCGTCGACTATCCGTACAGTAAGATTGGAATTAAGCGACTTTCTTTTTAGTGCTAATTGCAGAACAAAATAACCAGAAGTGAAACGTAAATGTTTTTGCATTCTTTTTTCCTCAGTGATTTAAGCCAAAAACATAAATTTCCTCCATGTGCCATTTTAGCAAATAGATTTTACTCCGATCGTAACATTCGAATTCACTCGGTTCCTTTGAATCATGGCGAACCGTTAATACAGCCCATAAATTAACCTCAACTAATTGATTCGCTAAGTAACTACTTCAGGTGTGTTATGAGCCCTAGATGCCAGTCACGTGCTGTGGGCGTGTCCACCGCTGCGTGTCTCCCAGGAGACCGATAGACAAAGCCGGAATCGGCGTCTGTCTAAGTCAGCCCCAGTGCAGTTCAAAGGTCAGCCGTGTGCCAATGCTGCGAGCTGCCCTCAGTGTGGAGGGCATGGAGGAGAGGGACGAAGAGCAGGAGGATGATGGAGAAGAAGATTCGCCTGATGGAGGAATTCCATTCATCGTTAATCGGGGAGGATTACCAGTAAATAAAGAGACGTGGGAGCGAATGTGGAGACATGTGACCCGGATTCACCCTGATGGTGCAGTAGTGGAGAAAAAGATCCGAAAAGCCACTGACCTGCCCAAGGTCCATATACCTCTATTTTCTTTCTCTTTCTCTCTCTTGAGAGTAGGAAATATAGATATGTAGATAGATTGGTGAATATTGTTGGGGTAAGATTTAGATGCTGGCTGGCTGGATGGATGGATGGATGGATGGATGGAAATGGAAAGAGAGTGCCTATATGGGCAAGGTCTGTCTGTCTATCTTCTATACCTGCTTACTTAGGGTCTGCTGGCGCCTATCCCAGCACACATAGGGCAAAAGGCAGGTCACCAGTCCATCACAGGGCCATAAGAAACACTCACTCCTATAGGGAATTTAGAATCACCAGTCAACATAATTTGCATGTTTTTGAACTTTTTAAACCTACGCAAACGCGGGGAGAAAATGCAAACTTATCACAGAAAGACCCCTTGCCTGAGAATCACACCTGGGACCTTTTTGGTGCCCCCCCTCTTACTAAATGGATAGCATTCTGTCCAAGCATTGTGAATCCTCAACAGATTAAAATACTTGTGATGTCATCATATGGCATCCATTTCTAATCTTGTTTTCACTAATAGTTTGCTATAGTTTTATGTAAATTAAAAGGTTTTTTGCCTGTATACCTTTTAATAATCATTATGGATTCTTATCTGTCCATTTATATTTTTACATCTTAAGAATATAATTAGTGTTAGCCTGTAATGAGTTACAGCAAAACTAAGTCTCTGTTTCTTTCCTCAAAGTTCCTAATATCCAGCTAGCATGACCTGACAAAATCAATGAGACTCTAAAGAGTTTATGTACATAATAGACTCAAAACAAAAACAGTGGACAAAAAAGACTAAGCATAAACATGGGCACATGTATTTTTGATCTTGAGAATTTTGCTAACATCAGCTGCATGGCTATTTTCATTTTTTTATTTATTACTTGAGAATTTGACCAAATGATCATCCAGTATCAGCTTGGTGACATCTCTGAAGAATCACACTCAGGATAATAGAATTATCCATTAACAGTAACACAAAGTACATCCCAAGACTTTAATGGGAGACCGATGACTGCTTGCTGACGGTGCAGACTGTTTGATATAAGCTTATAGATGCTTTATAGACTTAGTAGAACATTGATATACTGCGAAGGTAACACAAACATAATTATGAACAAAAAGAAACTTTATTTTCACAGAAAAAAAGATTATTCTACGATTCATACACTGTGCTGATTCTGGAGCAATTAGATAGTACCAGGGAAGTGGTAGCTCATTGTGTATTGGACTGATAATCAAAAGATTGTGGGTTTAAATGTTTGTGGCTCTGCTGGGCCCCATAAAGAAGGCCCTTAACTTTCGACTGCTCCCATTTTTAAAATGAAATTTCAAAAAACTGTAAGCGCCACTGGCACACAAGTGGGCAAGGGGGAAGGGGTGGCCTAGTGGTTAAGGTGTTGGACCGGGGTTCGATTCTCAGCACCACCAAGCCACCACTGTGGGTTCCTGAGCAAG
>JAOTQW010000002.1:11291023-11304968 GCA_026260075.1 Sisor rabdophorus | reverse complement strand
TGATTCGCTGTGGCGACCCCTAAATGGGAGCAGCCGAAAGGAGAAGAAGAAGTCAACATTAGGTGGATTGGTGACTCTGAAAATTGCCCATAGGACAATTTAGATTTTTGTTTGTCCCAGTTCAGTTTAATGTTTATTTCAATCTGAACAGAAAGCAGGTTTTTATTTTTAAAGGATTAAAGTATAACCCCTAACCACTCAATTTAAAAGCTTTAAAATGGTTTTGTTTTAATAAATAATATGTGAAATATACTGTATATAGAGGAGGATAAATGTGTCTCGGTAAAATATTCATCATATCATTCATATATTCATTTATTCATCTTCTAACCTAGCTCGGGGTCACAGGGGTCTGTGGGAGCCTATCATAGTGCACATAGGGCGGGAGGCAGGGGTACACCCTGGACAGGTGGCCAATCCAATGCAGGGCCACATACAGACCACCACACACACTCACATTAACTCCTTTGAGCAATTTAGAATCACTAACCAATCTAATGTGAAATGTACAACCCAATGTAAAGTTTTTGAACTGTGGGAGGAAACCGGATTACCCAGAGAAACCATGGGGAAAACATGCAAACTCCGAACAGAAAACCTGTAGATCGACCTTTTTGCTGTGAGGTGAACGTGCTAATCACTACACCTGTGTGCCACCGTAAGCTAAATATATTTGAAAGAAATTGTTGTACATGTGTGAGCTAATATTATATAGTTTCTATTGTAAAAAAAACGAAACTATTGTAAAAAAACGAAAATGATAAAGACAAGAAATAATTGAATAAAAGCCCTTTTTTCTTGTAAATGCAAATAAAAGTAATCAATTGTAGTTTTCTGAATAATGATCAATAGATATAAAAAAATTGTCAGAGAGGCAGGGTGGTACATCCTGGACAGGTCGCCAATCCATCGCAGGGCCACACACACACA
The DNA here is from genome assembly GCA_026260075.1 of Sisor rabdophorus. Lineage (NCBI taxonomy): Eukaryota > Metazoa > Chordata > Actinopteri > Siluriformes > Sisoridae > Sisor > Sisor rabdophorus. The sequence goes on along the minus strand of JAOTQW010000002.1, from coordinate 11,304,038 downwards.
CAACCACACACACTCACATTCACCCCTATGGACAATTTAGAATCACCAGTCAACCTATTGCACATGTTTTCGGACTATGGGAGGAAACCGGAGTAGCCTAAGGAAACTACTGCAAGCGCTGGAAGAACATGCAAACTCCACACAGAAAGGCCCTGTGTCTGGGATTCGAACCCAGACCCTTCTTGTTATGAGGCAACCATGCTAACCACTACGCCACCGCGCCGCCCACTGTTTCCATCAGTGACTGATAAAAAAAAGGGGGAAACTTTTCTTCCTTATGGTTCTGTGATCATGTATAATTACGACCCGATTAGGAAACTCCAATCCAAACACACCTGTATTCATTAGTCTGAAACAAAAGTGTGATATTTACAGAAGATGAAGTTTACTGTATCAATAAAAAACCGTATGCAAGCAGATTCTTAGCTACCAAAAAGTGACTGTGAGAAGCCTCCAGCTGATGTAATAATACTAAATTATGATGCAATAATAATGTCATGCTAATCATCCTTTAAAAAGCCATTGAGCTTTGAATACCGAAGCAGAAGCAGCATTCAATCTGCCTCAGAATGATCACCATACTCTTTTGCCTCCTTTTCCTTAGAGCCACTCTCGCCTTTCAAGTAAGTCTTCTTCTCAATTGTTTCTCTTCTTTTTGTGGTATTACAGTCAGATCTGGAATTTACAATTGATTAAATAATCTGTTTCTTTGAAACAAAGTCTCTGGACTCCTGGCCTAAAAGAAACGAGACTGTGAATCCTGATCCGTCATGCACTTGTGAGGCATTTCTGCCTGATACGATTTTTCCTATAAAGGAACTGGAGCTGCTGGAGAAATCCTCATTGCAGATCAGTCACAAGTTAGAGCTTGAAATCAGTAAGGTATTTACCACCAAGAAATCTGCAAAAGGTCATTCCGGAGTCAAGTCAGCTTGCACAGATTTTTTTATATGGTTTGTGTTTTTTTTTTTTTTTGCAGATCGAGATGTTTGAGAGCAAACTTACCATTTACATGGAGAAAATTGTGAACCTTACAGTGTTGATAGGCGTCATGGAGGAAGACCCCGACTCTTACACTGAGCTCCAAATAAATGAGGTGAAGATTTACATCAAGCAGATAGAAGCTCTGATTGTGGAGCTTCAGGCATCGATTGCAATTTCTTCCACGGTTCTTGTCAGCATTCGCAAAGAGGTAAAACACAACATATGTACTACGTCATCAGATGTTGCTGCCATGCACATATGTGACATCTCCTACCTTATTGTGTTTGTCATCCAGATCACATCTATGATAGTTATTCTGACTCAACTAGAAACTACCTATGATAAGAACCTGGTCCTGTTGACCCGCAGAGAATACGTCAAGCTTCAGCAGAAGCTAGAAGAATGCGAAAATCGCCACAACGAGATATTTAATCCCAACATTGGTAAGCCTATTTAGGACATAGACACAGTTGCAGTCTATTTAAAAACACAAATGGCTGACTTTTGTTTGATTTTTTTCCTAGGTTCATGTGATCATGGTTTTATATCAAGACTCAGTAAACCGTTGATTAGCCACCTGAACGCACATCTCAGTGCAGTTTACAAATATGGTGGATGGGGCAAAGATTCTGACCCATTACCTGGCTATGAAAATATGTACTGGTACTCCGGTTTCTCAAGTACTCTGATTAGCCAAGTTAATGTGTATTCAGACTACTACAGACTGATTATGAGACAGCCAATGAAAAGCTATGAGCTTTACACCAGTCATGACTGGAGAGGTTCAGGTAATAACTACATTGTGCGTGGCAACACGCTGTACTATCAGTTCAGAGATCCTTTCAGCATGGGTAAATACAACATGACCAGTCAGACCGCAGCATACAGGGTGGTGCCAAGTGCTAGCAGTAAATACTCCTACTTCTATTCAGCTAGCCAAAATCTGGACTTTGCGGCTGATGAGAATGGATTGTGGGTGACGTATGCTACAGACGAATCGAAGGGCAAAATGATGCTAGGTAAAGTAGATGAGGAAGCATTTGCTCTAAAGGAAGTTTACGAAACGAGTATCTACAAGCCCTCCGTAGGCAACACGTTTATGGTTTGTGGAGTCCTTTATGCTACCAGATCTGTAGATATTAGGACAGAAGAGATATTTTACACTTATAACACACATACAAGAGAGGAGAGATATGTTAGCATTCCTTTTGAAAAGTTTCAGGAAACGTATGTATATCTTGATTACAATCCCACTGACCAGAAACTTTACATGTACAATGATGGTTATTATGTCAGTTATCATGTCTGGTTCCATCAATATAAGAATAAGGGACAGCTCCTGATATGATTTGAATGCTGTAAAAAAATATTAACACTGTTGACTATTGAGACTAAAATGTCATGTTTATTCTTAATTAATAAAACCAACTGAGCAGTATTCCTGAATGAATGTTGTCTTTATTATCCTTTGGTTCGCAGTGAACACCAACACTATTCATAAATGACATCTTATTCATACAGAAGTCAATACATAATAAAGTCAATGTTATTTGTAGTTGACAGTAAAACAGTAAAAATGGTGTGGTTAATTTCCATATATGATTCTTGCACCTTTTTCACACACTATATGAAAATGATGGATAAACACATAGTCACATTATATCCTAAATGTTTTTGAAATATTGGAAAATAAAGAATGCAGAAATGTGTAGCCCTACGGTCCACAGATGAACAACCACACACACACACACACACACACACACACACATTCACCCCTATGGGTAATTTAAAGTCACCAATTAACCTAATATACATTTCTTTGGACTGTGGGAGGAAACCTGAAGTAAATTCACGCAAATGCTGGGAGAACATGCTAAAACTTGGACCTTCTTATGTCACCATGCAGCCCAGACGCCTGGAAGGTCACAATGTATGGCACTTTAGACGGCTTAGCCATTTTGACGTGGATGGGTCAGTCTTAAGAAATCAAAATTGTGCCTTCTTTTACCTTTTACGTTTCTGTGATTTTCATACACATATTTACAGACATACCTAACAGTGATCTACTCTCCTTTTGCTAACTGTAATTAACTGTACAAACTGTAATTACACACTAAGGTTTTTTTTCAAATAGAACTTTTAAAACTAACTGTTATTAAATCCTATTTTTTCAATAATAATGAATATTCTATAGAAATAGAAGTCTCTATTAAGTCTTGTACCTAGTGAAAAAAGGTATACAATATTGTATTTGTAATATATGTTTTGTTTTAATAGAATGCTGCAAATATACTAACAATTTTACTGATTTTACTGATTTTAAATATTTAAAAGAGTATGACCTATTGTTACAATACAACTATTTTTAAAATACAAAGATATACTTTATTTGAAAGTTGTTATGGTTTATTTTTTTAAAGGGCATTTATTTGCACTTTATGTAAATATATTTTAGCATTATTTTTGTTCTGAAAATGACCAGTGTCATTTCACAAGGCCCTTGTGGCTCAAATGATTTGATGTTGAGTTGATGAGATAAAGAAAACCTAGGTTCAAGCCACACCACTGACAGGTCTGCCACCAGTGCATTGTAATGTATGAGATGAATAAAAAAGGAATTGTATAATTTAAATAGCCTGAAGTTGTAAGATACTTTATATTTAATATCATCCATGCAATTATCTTGCACAGGCATTTACTTAAAGGGTTCTAAGTTTCATTGATGTACACTAAATACACCTAAAATTATCATTTACTACAATATAATTACAACTACACTTAATGTATACCGTATACACTTACATGTATGCTTAATTGTACAGTGACAATTAGTCTGGCTGAAGTATACTCATTCGTTTTTTTTCACTAGGGGTTACAAGTCGCTAGGCTGATTTGGACACAAATGCAATATTTATTAAACAAATAACAAATGAGAGGGGTGCAGCGGCACAGTGGTTAGCACAGTCGCCTCACAGCAAGAAGGTTCGATTCCAAGCGGTCTTTCTGTGCGGAGTATGCATGTTCTCCCCGCGCTTGCTTGGGCTTACTCTGGGTACTCCAGTTTCCTCCAACAGTCTGGAAACATGTACATTCGGTTGATTGTTGATTCTTAATTGCCCATAATAGTATTTTCCTGCCTCTCACCCTATGTGCACAGGGATAGGCTTCAGCTGACCCAGAGTTAGGGAATAAGCAGATATAGAAGATGCTGTAGTTCCTAAAAGTCTTTTAAACATTTTACATTGCTTGTGAACAAGCAAATTAACTGGCATACAATTAATAATTTTTAAACTTCTGTATTTATTGTAAATGAAACATATTCATTTAAGCTATTAGTTATTGTAAATAGGTCACTTTTGCACTTCTGGTTAGAAGTTAACTGCTTTTAATTGGCTCTGTAAATGTACCTTGCTCAATGACAATAAATGTGTATCTTATCTAATCTAAGCGTCTGTATTTAATTTCAACATTAAATACAACAGACTTGAGTAAATGTACAGTATTTGCCAACATTATATCAAAGGTATTTTATGCTCTGCCTTAATAACACTGGAAGTGAAACGTTTAGTTTGAGAAATCGTCTCAAATGGTGTCAAGAACCATAAAAGTGAAATGACATTATTACTTAAGATTAGGTTATTTTATCAGATGCTACATGTAATATATTTTCTCAAATCCTCTCTATGTAATTAATCTACTTCTTCTAAAGTCATAATTCATTTACAAATCAACTAACAATAAACCCTGGGAAAGAGAAAAGATGTTCAGGATGTCTACAGGATCTCCTCATCTATAAAAGCCAATCATGTGTTAAGGCTGTAGTCACTTGAAAAAGAAAGCCCAAGACATCATGTATCATATTCTTCTGCTCCTTTTTTTGTCTGGCTCATCTTATGGTTGGCTGGTATGCTTTTCCTTTAAAAACAGGGTTAGAACCAAAAATTCTCATGATTCCCAAAAATTATATTATCTTAATCTCCCTTTCTTGATTGCAGCCATTGGAACAGTGGGGTTCTGGAAATGTAACAGGCACCGTGGGAGAATTTGGTCAGTGTATCTGCAGTGTATTTCTTCCTGACACTACATTTCCAGCAGACCGTGTGGACATTGTACAAATAACAGCTAACGAACTGGCTGCAAATCTTGAGATCCATTTTAGCAAGGTACACTGCATTCCACCCACTTATGCATTCGTTTGTATTTTTGTTAGCAACAGTAATTCTTTAGTGCAATGTTTTTTTCTTGTGTCAGGTTACTTATATAAAAGCCCAGCTGGTTATTCTTCTCTCGGAGCTCACCAACTTAACCAGCCGTGTGGAGATACTGGAAAGTGGGCCTGAAAAGTACATCAAGCTGGAATTTGACCTTCTGAGGGTTGAGCTGCGTGAGTTCGAAACGCTGGTCACACACCTGAAAACATCTCTTAATTCCTCTTCATCAGTGTTTGACAGTCTTTACGAGGAGGTAAGAAAGTGTTTATTTGTTTGAATCTTAGTGAGACATTTACATTTACACAGTTGACTGACAGTATGTTTAAACACTTTATTGCCAAACGTTTATGGTCACCTGAACATCAGATTGTCTAGAATGTTTTTGTATGTTGTGGCTTTACATTATTCCTTCACTGGAACTAAGAGACTCCAACACTGTTCCAGCATGACAATGACCCTAAGCACAAAACCCCTGAGCTCCATTATCATATAACTTGTTATTATAAGTGTTCACCACAAAGTCCTGATCTTAACACCACTAAAATCTTTGGGATGTACTGGAACACCAACTACACCCCAGACCTCATTACCTGACATTAGTGTCTGATCTCAATAATATTGTTGAAGTTGAATAATTAGATATCTCACAGTCAAGCTTCACACTGTCCTGGCAAGTCTTACTAGAAGAGTGCAGCTTCATCAAATAGCAAAATGGAAATAAATCTAAAATAAGATGTTTGAAATTTCATGTTTTTGTGACGCTCAATTGACCACAAACTTTTGCCAATATAGTATATCTCAATATTGATGTTCTTATACATGTTTCTTGAAGATCCGAAATATGAGTCTGACCGTAGACCAACTGGAAAGTTATGATAAGAGCAACTTGGAAGTGATCCGTCTTGAGTTTATTAAACTTCAAAAGAAGCTGGAGAAATGCAGAGACGAGCAAGATGACTTCTCTAATGCTGCAATTGGTAATGTTTTTGTTTGGGGTTTATTCATTTATACAATAAAATGTCATGCTAATACTAAATAAATAATATTAATGCTAATAAAACAAAGCTAACACAACCAGGCCTGACCTGACATCACTATAACCTGAACCTGGGTATAAATACACAACCTAATGGGAGAAGTTTAACTAAACCAGACCTATGTAAACATAATGGGGGACCTATGACAAGATATAAAGAAACATTTAGCATGAAACAATGACACATAAAGATTCGCTGTTGCCCTGCGGTGGCCTGGCAGGACCCTGCAATATCTTTACATTAGATTAACTGTACTTACATTTCCAAATTCTTATTTTTGCCCCAAGCACTACTTATAGAAATGTAGTATTTACCCAATAAATTTACCCAGCTGCCATCTTAAAAACCATTCTATTCTATTTTAATATTCAACAAACAATAAAACAAAATAAAACATTTCATTATAGTGCAAATGAAATACCATAGTATAAAATAAAGTGCTGTCAAGCTATATCATTACAACCTTATCTGTGGGTTAATTTCTCTTGTCAGGTTCCTGTAAGCATGGTGGTATTCTGAAACTCAGCAAGCCTGTGGTTAGCCAGCTGAATGCTGATCTGAGTGGAACCTTCTTATACGGAGGATGGGGCAAAGACTCTAATCCTCTGACTGGTTATGAGAATATGTACTGGTACTCTGCTTTCTCCAGCACACTGCTAAGTAAAATTCATGTGTATGCAGACTACTACAGACTGATCATGAGACAGCCAATGAAAAGCTATGAGCTTTACACCAGTCATGACTGGAGAGGTTTAGGTAATAACTACATTGTGAGTAGTAACACGTTGTACTATCAGTTCAGAGATCCTTTTAGCATGGGTAAATACAACATGACCAGTCAGACCGCAGCGTACAGGGTGGTGCCAAAGGCAAGTAACAGATTCTCTTACCAATATTCTGATGATCAGAACTTAGACTTTGCTGCCGATGAGAACGGACTGTGGGTGACGTATGCTACAGAGGAAGCCAAAGGTAAACTGGTCCTGGGTAAAATAGACGAAGCAGCATTTGCTTTGTCAGAGGTGTGGGAAACTGACATTTTCAAACAATCTGTCACAAATGCCTTTATGATATGTGGTGTACTTTACGCTACAAGATCTATAGACGCTCAAACTGAAGAGATCTTTTACACTTACAACACACACTCAAGAAAGGATAGTTATGTCAGCATTCGGTTTGAAAAGTTTCAGGATTTCTATGTTAACTTGGATTATAACCCTAGAGATCAGAAACTCTACATGTTCAACAATGGCTACTATGTCTCTTATAACGTGAAGTTTAAGACCAGCTAGAGATTCGTCGGAACGAACACACTTGAAAGCCTGCAGATGTAATTATTTCCTGTTTAATTATATAAGCATGAACATTTTCCTCTGTTTGGGGAATGAATAAAATTGAATTGATGCATGAATCAATGTCTGTTTCTTTTATGTTATGTTCTAAAAGCACGGTGGCCTCACAGCAAGACGGTCTCAGGTTTGATTTCTGGAAAGGGTCTTTCTGTGCTTGGTTTGCATGTTCTTCCTGTGCTTTAGAATCACCAATCAACCTAATGCACATGTTTTTTTGGACTGTGGGAGGAAACCGGAGTACCCGAAGGAGACACACGCAGGCGCGGGGAGAACATGCAAACTCCGCACAGAAAGACCTTGTGCCTGGGATATAACGTAGGACCTTCTTGTTATAAGGCGACCATGCTAACCGCTACGCCACCTCGCAGCCCAAATTGAACTTTATTAATTTGTTTCATTTCTCCTAATGCCCAGCAGGGGGGTCGGGGTGTAATAGAGGGGGAGTGTATAGTATGCTTTATATATAAAGTCAAATACAACAAAGGTCCTAATGACATCATCAATAGCCAATAGGAAGATTTGCGCATGCGCGCTGTCTCCGTTTGTCGGTGACGTCTGTGCGACCCTCCGCTACACACCGGCCCTGACACCGCGGAGGCGCGCACACTGTGAGGACATCGTGACCATTAGGTAAAAGCAACAGATACATGTTCAGGTCAGATTAATTTACTCACACAGTTGTGCGTCATGTTGGACATTAATAAACCTTAATAAATTTTCTCCCATAATTTATATGGAAGAAAATAGGCGTAAAATGAAAGCGATAGAATGGATGAATTAATGTAAACACTGTTGTTTTTCCTAAAATATTTATTAATTCATTCATCCTTTATACCCGTTTAATCGGTAAAAATTTTTTTGTTTTTTTTTAAATACCGGTGTGTGGAGGTTGTGGTGTGTGTGTGTTTATTCGAATATTGTGTCCTTAAAGCTGCATTGCGGTCCCTCCCTTTCCCGTCCGCCCCAGGAGCGAACCCACCGTTTATTCCACTTGTACAGTTACTAATTATAGACCCATTTTTCTGGATGTCAAACAGACAGGATGGGGGGCGCGGTGGCGGTGTTTAATCCGGGTACTCCGGTTTCCTAACACAGTCCAAAAAATGTATATAAGGTTGACTGGTGTTTCTAATTGCCCGTGTGTGTGGTTTTTTGTCTATGTGTGTGGCCCTGCAGTGGACTGGTGACTTGTCCAGAGTGTGCTACTGTTCTTTGTCCAATGTGTGCTAGGATAGGCTTCAGCAGACCTTCCGTGACCCCGATTTAGAGAATAAGTGGGTATAGAAGATGACTAAATGAAACAGACAGAATCCGATAATGATCTCTGATTATTTTGCAAATGAAGCTTATTGTGATGGTGAATGATGGATTCTGTATCTACATATCTATATATATCAATAGGATGCAGTTTCAGAATAAACTAGTAGCCTATCCAAGCGCACATAGGGCAAGAGGCAGGGGTACACCCTGGATAGTTCGCCATTGTAGGCACTAAAATAAGATGACTCACATAAATGCCAACCTTCCTTATTCCATTGCTGGATTTATTATTTTACACCACTGTTCTGCTGTATGGTGTGTAAATGCTGGACTTTTGTTAAGAATTAACCAGTTGTATTAATTTAGGTGCCTCCTGGTATGAAAAGACTGATCTGAGAACGGAATTAGATGGCTCTGCTACATCATGACGTCTTATGGTGATGCTATTCAAATGCAAAGACACACATACGGGTAAGTTTCAAAAGGATTTTGGTCGACCAATTTTTTTTAATTTTTGGTCCTTTGATAACACCAGGTTGTCTAGACCAAATTAGTTTTACACATTAATTACACATTTTACTTTGTATAGCAGACGGAACAGGACTGTGGAAGCTCTCAGCAGAACCCTGGCGTTTAAGATAAACCAGGGAAAATAGTAAAGGAATGGTCACATCCCAAACATGCAGCTCGTCCATGGAGTTGTGCAGCATATGAACGGTGTCTGTGGATTCTGGGTCCATCAGAACTGCAGCACAGTTAACCAGAGGCAAACATGGCTAAAAGAGACTATCTGGTGGACGCCGCCAAGCAGATTCGCATGGCTCTGGATCGAGAAGTCAATGAGGATTATGAAGCTGCGTTTAGCTACTATAAAAATGGAGTGGACCTGCTGCTCAACGGAGTTCAAGGTAGGTTGCTGAAGTTATTTTTTACTGTCCGATTAAGCCGCTGTGTAAGTAATTTAGTTAGTTAGTATATAACGTTAGTCAATTTTTTAGATTGACATTTGAACACTGTTTGCTGTTTTTGGTCACATGATGTTAGCAGATTGAGCAATTTTGTAACAGTGGAGTACAATTTTGCTAACTGAAAAATTCATTTATCCATCCATCCATCCATCCGACCATCCATCTGTCCTTTATACAATTAGGGGTTAAGGGCTCAGGAACCCAACAGTAGTAAATTGGTTCAGAAATGTACAAAAGGGCTTTATGTGTCATCATTCACCAGCTTAAAACTGGTACAATAGATTACAGAAGACATAGCTGACAGCAAAACCTTTTTTATTTATTTATTTATTTATATTTCGAGTACTTGATGGGAAGATTATTTTACTATCTTGGTGCCATAACAGAGAAACGTCAGACTGACCTTGTCCCCTAAGGGGACAATTCGAGTAGTGTTGTAGATCTTTTAGTTAGCAGTCCAACGCCTTAAGCACTGCACTACCACACCCCCTTTTCCTATTACATATAATGTAATACAGATTTTTGTCCCTTTGTATGAATTACAGCAGGGGGTGTGTGAGTTGAGGACATTCAGATAATTGAATTATAATGTTAAAAAATAATAATAGATTAATTAATAATTATTTATTAACTAAAATAAATATATATTATCTGCCTTTGCAAAGACAGTCCCTGGTTTGATTCCAAGGAAAGGGTGTATCCCTGGCTCTCGCCCTATGTGTCCTGGGATAGGCTGCAGCAGACCCCTGTAACCCAGAGAGTCACCAGAGGGAATAAGTGGATATGTTATAACTTATTTGTTTAATTTGTACCATGTGACAACAGATACAATATTAGAAAATTGCATTTACATATTAATATGAAATGTGGGAAATGTGTAGTACTCAGCACTGTTGCCTCAGATCAAGAAGGCATGGGTTTGATTTTAGGGTAGGGGCCTTTTTGTGCAGAGTTTGCATTTTAGATAAGGGATTCATGTTTACAATGTTTTAAGGGCGTAAGACTTATCTTGCTTCTTTTTCTTTCTTTCCTCTTCTCTCTTTCTTTTCTCTTCTCTTGTTTCTTCTTCTCTCTTTTTTCTTTTTTATGCTTTTTTCCCTTTGTCTATCTGCTCTTTTCATTTTCTCTCTTTTGCAGTGGATCCAAATAAAGAAAGGCGGGAGGCTGTAAAGCGGAAAACTACTCAGTATCTGAAGAGAGCAGAGGAGATCTTTAATTCTCATCTACAGTACAACTTCTGCAAAGATGACACACAGTTAGGGGTAGGAGACGTGAGCTTTGCAAGATGATTGTGGCCTAATTATAACTTATTCCGTGAAAAAAATCTGGAGGAAATTAGACAAATATGATGAATGTTTTTTTTTTATGAATATGATGAATGTTCATGTTTTTCAGCCTGTTATACCCACACAAACACACACCCTTTCCCTTTTTATAATCTCTTTATAATGTCACCTCTGTACTTCCCTTTTTAACACATCTAAATCATTTAATATTTAAAGTTAAGCAGTAAACTGATACCCCCCCCTTTGGTAGCTTATGTTTGAGATTATAACTAACACTCAGGACTAACCTGAGATGATCTTTATTTACTGGAATCTTTCACAATCATGTGACAACATGTGCAGTCCATCTCAGTTATAGAAGCCGTCCATGTGATTCAGGTTTGTAAAGAAAATGATTAACAGGTTAGAAACTGCTCAGCTGTATAACAACCACAGTTATAAACACGGGGAGTTTTATAGTTCCAATATATCCAATGTCTCTACTGTCCTTTTAGTTGTAATTCACAGCATCAGGTACAAGATCAAGAGGCACTAAATTAGCAGTCAGGGACATCAAATTATTTCCTTCAATACCATCTAGAACAAAAATAGAGCAAATAAATGTTATTAGAGTAGCTAGAGTTCATTCCCATGTTTTTTTCCTGCCCTTCTCTTTGTTTCCACTTTATTCTGTCTTTCTTTCTTTATTCTTTTTCCATTTTCTATCAATTTTCTTTTTTCTCTTGCTCGTCTCGTTTGACCAGGTAAAATTAGTTGTATTTACACTAACGCTGAACATTTTAAATAAAAGTATATTATAGACTTTTTATTAAGACACTGATGACTGTATTTTGGTCAGCAGGGCTATAGCAGCTTAAGGTTCAGGTCTATCAGACATCTGAGCTCACCCGTGGAGGACCTAGAGATGTGTAAAGTGGTGGGGATTATTGACAAGGTAAGAACAAAACAATTACTTATATTGTGTTTCTTAAACACCTGCTGATGTGGTATGAACGGAAACCCATGAAACAGTATTTTTGCATGGTGTGTGTAAGGGGGGGAGGGGTGTCAGATAAAAACAGAAGTAAAGCAGCTGTGAAACAGGACTATGTTTTTCTGTTTTACTAACAGTACTGATTATAAATTCTAATATAAATAATGAATGTTTTATTATTTTTTTATTATATGTTTTATTAGATAAGTTTTGTTTTGATATTTTGACTAATAATACCAGTAATGATTGAACTCAGAAGTTAAATATATACAGTAGGATTATATGTGAGCATTATACATATTGCAGATGTACCAAAAAAATTTATTATATCGCTTAAATTATTTAACATTTTTCAGTGTTGCATCTTATATTTTCAGTGTTGCATCTTATATCTTGTGTTTAAGCATTTAAACACAAGATATAAGAAGTAATGTAGCTTTTACAAAGATTAATTGTACTTAATTTATACTTAGTTTCTGTGTCTAAGAAACAATTGACCCTTTTTTCAGTTACATCCTTTTTTTATTGTATTTATCTATACTTATAATTAGTGTATTATATTTAAGAAATGCCACTACTAATACTGTTACGGCTGAATAAAAAAAATCTCACATTCAAGCTTCAGATTGGAGTGGAAAGTCATACTATAAAAAATGAGCTTAAGCTGAAAGCAAAATGGGAATAAATCTGGACCAAAATGTGTATGTGATACCAGGTGTCCACAAATGTTTCTTTGCAATATAGTGTAAATATAGTGGTGAAATTGTTGAATTTCTAGCGAAATTGTTGAAAATGTGTGCTTTTTGTGGAGTACTTATACTCTTTATAAATACACTGCTCAAAAATAAAGAGAACACAAAAATAACACATCCCAAATCTAAATGAATTAATTTTATCTTCTTTACCCGCTTATTCCCGAATCCGGGGTCACGGGGGTCTGCTGG
>JAOTQW010000002.1:11272752-11289438 GCA_026260075.1 Sisor rabdophorus | reverse complement strand
TTCTTGTTGTGAGGCGACGGTGCTAACCACTGCGCCACCGCGCCGCCCAAAATGAATTAAATATACATATTAAATATGTTTTTTACATATTTAAATGTGCTGACAACAAAATCACGCAAAAGCAATACAGCCACATGAGGTCTATCATTGTCTTGCATTAGAAGGAACCCCGGGGCAACCGCACCAGCATATGCTATCACAAGGGTACATTGGTACCTAATGGCAGTCAGGTTACCTCTGGCACATTGAGGGCTGTGTGGCCCTCCGAAGAAATGCCATACTATTACTGACCCACTACCGAACCAGTCAAGCTGAAGGATTTTTGCAGACAGCAGAATGATCTCCATGGCCTCTCCAGATTCTATCACATGTGCTTAGTGTGAACCTGTTAATGACGATATTGCCAACCTTGTGTTCTCTGACAAATGCCAAACCTCCTGCACGGTGTTAGGCTGTAAGCACAAGCCCCATCTTTAAACATGGGGTTCTACTTTTAACTGTTTGAGCAGACACATGCACATTTGTGGCCTGCTGGAGGTCATGTTGCAGGGTTCTGGCAGTGCTCCCTCTGTTCATTCTTGCACAAAGGCAGAGGTAGCAGGCCTGGTGCTGGGTTGTTGCCTTGACTCCTGATGTACTACTCTGTCTTCTGGTAGCACTTCTATGCTCTGCACACTGCGCAGACAGACACAGCAAACCCTTCTGCCACAGCTTAAATTGCTGTGCCATCCTGAATAAACTGCACTACCTGAGCCACTTGTGTGGGTTGTAGATCCGTCTCGTGCTACCACTAGATTGAAAGCACGGCCAGCATTTAAAAGTGACCAAAACATCAGCCAGAAAGCACAGGAACTGAGAAGTGGTCTGTCGTCACCACCTGCAGGACCACTTCTTTATTGAGGGTGTCTTGCTAATTGCCTATAATTTCCACCTGTTGTCTGTTTCATTTGCACAACAGCATGGGACAGAAAAATTATTGAATTGGAGTTACATTGTATTGTTTACTTGTTTCCTTTATTTTTTTGCAGCAGTGTATGTTTAGAAGATGAAGTATCCCCAAAATATTCTGCTAAAACAAAACAAATTATAACCAGTAGCATTTTTGCATTAAGAAACAGAGTTTTACTTGCAATGAAGAAAAAGTTAAGTTGACTGTTCAATGATTTTATCTCGATTTTTACATTGTATCACATGCCAGTAGTTCCCACTACAGACACTCATTTGTACATGCCTGTAGGTCCTGACTGTCCAAAACCTGATTAGCAAGGAGACATTTGTAATTAAGGTAGGTGTCTCTCATTATTATCTCTTTATGCCATAACTTCAGACAATATGCTAAATTTCTGCCTGAGAACACTGAAAGGGAAAAACTCTTAGGTCTCGCCTCGGTTCACGGTCATCGATCCAGTTAAAAGCTGTAGTGCATCTTACTCCAAACCGTTCTCATGTTTCCAAAGTCTGACACAAGGTCTTATAATTTAGAGTGTAAGCAGACGTGTAAAAAATGCCTTTTGTTTTATCTGAGTGGGAAAAAACAACATGAGAGGATGTGCTGTTCAGTTAGCAAGTCTGTGCTATTAATTAATAAGAGATGCATCAAAAGCCTGTTAATGGTCATGTTTATTATTATGGAGGTTTTTTCTGTCTTAATGTTAATAGGCCTAAAATAGATAAAAAAAAAAACTTGGAAATTTTCCCTGATGCAAAACTAATTAACGTCATACTATACAAATGACACTATTTTTTTTGCCGCAAAGACTAATGCCAGCGCAGCTATCTTCAAACAACCGCTAAGCACCTTCTGACCAGTCATAAAAAGCGTCTTTTGTGTCTGACAAACAATTTTTTAATCCTATACTGTTATTCTTTTAATAATACTAGTCATATATACAGTACAATTTTTTTTGTTGTCCAGAGTCTGCCTAAGTCTAGCTGGGAGAATCGAGAACGATCCACTATCATCCCTCAGGGTGTCCCGTTTATGGTAAAGTTATTGAGGTACTACGTCAGCGAGGACTCTGTGTTCCTGCATCTAGAACATGTTCAAGGTGAGCTGATGTGTGTGTGTGTGTGTGTGTGTGTGTGTGTGTATATATATATATATAAAATTACACATTTATTTATTTATATATCACACATTTAGCCATTTGAATAAGACCTTCAAATGAAATTTTCGATTTCCAAATTACCTTGTAATTACCCGGGAAACTTGAAAATACATGAATTTTTTGTTGCTGTTCAGGTGGAACGCTCTTTTCCAAACTTCACCGGCTCAGAATTGAGGAAGCCGGAGAACATTCCAACTGCTCCACCTCTAACCAGCACAAGTTGCAGCTGAAGGATAGTTATACCTCTCCTGTTCTAACCCACTTGAATGGAGAGCCCTATCAAAAAATGCCCTCTTTTCCTAAGCAGGAGAATGTAAAATGCATAGAAACAAGCAGTGGAACATCTTTTCAGAATGAGACAGATTGGCAGCTCGACAGCTACACCACACACTCGTTCTGTGAGGAAACCGGATGCTTGCAGAATCCCCGGTCGGAAAAAGCTGAAATCCAGCAATCTTTTAACCCTTATGCAGTAAGGACAGATTCCTTTTTTGGTGGTCTGCAAGATTGTTTTATATCCCAGAAAGGTTTTCCTCTTCCTGTTCGTCCCTGTGTAATCTTGGACACTCGAGATCCTCTCAGTGTCACAACCGATCTTTTAGGGAACGATGTCCATATTGAGCGAATAGACTCAAGCTTAGCTTTTGATAACATATGGACTGCTGCACCAGCTCAGGAACAGTGTTTAACAGGAAACGGTTCACATCCAGACATCCTTGGAATCAACAGTACACCTCAGGTCACACTGAGCTGTTTATTTGATGCCTCACAACCAACACTGTGTAGCACAGTTAACATCCTTCCTCAGAAAGTTCGTATAGTGCCAAATAACTTGCCTTCAGCCTCTCAAAACCAAAAAGACGATGCTCTTAATAAAACAAGCAATTTTAAGAGTTCCCAGTATCTAGCTAACTTGAGCTCAGGAAAATCCTATACAACAGATTATCGCAATGGAACTCATTCTACTGTGGTTGATAAACTGCAGAGACCTTTCACCTTGGACTTAATGACAGGATATTCTCAGCTGAACAACACAAGTAAAGATGTGGACAGAAAGCCTGTGAAGAATAATGAAAACCAGGAACTGCTTAGCCCACAATGCTCAGATAAAATCCAGGATCTGTTCCTGACAACGCATTCTTTTCAAGAAGACCAGCTTATAAAAGTTGATGGCTGGTGTCATTTGCCTAGGTTAAGGGTGATGAGCCACAGTAGGAAGCAGCAGTCTGGTCACTGTGGTCTTCCTGAGGTTGAGGTACGAATGTGGGGAGCGCAGATTCTGTTGGCTCTCGAGAGTCTTCATGAACAAGGAATCATTTGCCAGGATCTTAACCCCAGGAACATCCTGCTCAGTAGCGATGGTGAGTGTCTGACAATAAAAGTAACACCAACATCTGGATATAGATGCATTGGTTTAAATGTCATCCAATACATGACATAAAATGCTTGCTTTACCTGTTTGTGCAACAAATATTGAGTTGTATTCTGATCAGGAAACGTATGCCTGACTTACTTTGGCCAGTGGACTGAAGTTCAGGCAGAAGTTAATCCTAAAGCTATGGACGAAATGTACTGTGCACCAGGTGAGGACACACAAGAACATTAATCATTAAACAAAAACTCACTTTAAACTAATTATTATTAGGGATGAATTCTGACATTTGGAAAAAACAACATTATCTTAATTCTATTACATACTAATGTCTAAAATTTACAATTTTGGTGGTTAGGGTGTCAGACTGTTAAATGAAAGATAAGGGTTCAAGCCCCAGCATTACAAATTTGCCACTGTTGGGCCCATGAGCAAGGCATTTAACCCCCCAATTGCTCAGTTGTATACATGTAAGTCACACCATCAGTATTACAGGCGGTGAGGCGACCTGGTGGTTCGCAATTTAACCTCACAGCCAGTTCCCGGGTTTGATTCCTGGGCAGAGGCCTTTCTGTGTGAAGTTAGTTTTCTCCACCTGCTTGCATGGGTTTACTCAGGTTCTCCAGTTTCCCCCGCAGTCCAAATTGCCCATAGGAGTGAGTCTGTAGGTTGGAATTATTTCAATATTTGCAGTATCTCAAGTTTATTAAGGCCTTAGTATAACGGCATCATGTTGCCCAGCACTAAATTAAATTGGTGATTTTAACAGAAATTGGGGGCGTATCCAAAATTACTGACGCGTGTGATTGGTGGAGTCTAGGAGCTTTACTGTTTGAACTTCTTACTGGAATGGTAAGCATGCTTTTACTTTAGATAACATAAGGATATATATATATATATATAATAAGGATCATATTAAACTATTATTCTAGATTAACCTGTAAGTGATATCAGAATAGCAAAGGCTGTAGACTAAGATTGGGATATTATAAACTCTGTGTATATTGGGATATTATAAACTCTGTGTATATCCGTAATATCAGCCCCTGTGGAAGTGTCATCCTACAGGTGTGCAACCACACACACAGCTACGAATTCCAGACCACCTGAGCACCCCAGCCGCCTCGCTACTCACAGAGGTATGTCCAAAACACAAGCCGTAAACTCTAATGTGTTGATATCGATGGTGTAGTGATGTTCTCTGTATTTTCACACAGCTCCTTCAGTATGATGCTGGCTATAGACTGGGCTCCGGCGGTGGAGGCGTAAGTGACATCAAGTACCACCCCTTCTTTAACTCAGTTCCTTGGCACACACTGGCCAGTTAACAGATACACCGTCTAATGAAAATGCTTCAAAAGTCCAACACAGTTACAGCTTTGGAAATGTTTTACTGCCACCTGGTGGTGGTGGACACTTACCGAGTATAAGGATCCCCAATCCATCAGATGAACACTTAAGAAAACCTGTCAGTTTCAAATTATCGGTTAAAACTATTTGAATGAAAATACAGACATTACTTTCCCTCAGTCATTTCTGTTGTTATGAAAGGAAGCAGTTATGGGAATATGCAGAGGGTGTGTTCGGTAGTTTTTAAATTATGCCTTGATCTCAGGCATTGCTGTACCTCTGTATGGCAGATGTACCAGTGATTTGCAATATTACCATTACATCCATGTTTATTATGCATGCATTGTAAATCAGTCCATTTTTTCCAGTATAGATTTTAATAGCTGAAAGTCATGTCAAACATTTGTGCCTCAGATAATTAGAATTGAAATATCATTGTATGCTGATGAGATACCTCCATTTTTATCCAAAGTATTAATAATAAAATAAAATAATCTTGTGTGTAGAGTTTAATTGATTAACTTCTTTTATCTTCTAGCCTGCTTATTTCCTAACTTAGGGTCACGGGGTCTACTGGAGCCTATCCCAGCTCTCTAGGGGCAAAAGGCAGGAAGGGTACACCCAGGACAGGTAGCCATTGAGTATCTTGATTCTCAAATGATTGTTCGCCACGTTGCCAGCCATGTGCAAAAATGAAGCATTTATTTAAATCACAAGACCTCACCCTTAGCATCTGCCAAAACTAACAGTACAGCTACCACATCCTGTCTGGCCACTGAAGTCACAAAAGACATTGGTTTATAAATTTACGAGTTTTCCATTCAGATTCGGTGTTCAGCAGACCCACAGCCCATATGCAGCACCGTTACCGCATGCATATCTGTGAAGAGTTGATCACTGACAACAACATGGCACGCAAGTGCTGTAGCAGGAAGGGGTGGCCTAGTGGTTAAGGTGTTGGACTTTTACAAGAAAGACCAGGGTTCAATTTCCAGCACCACCAAGCTACCACTGTGGGTTCTTGAGCAAGGCCCTTAACCTCCAGTTGCTCAGTTGTAAGTCGCTCTGGATAAGAGCGTCTGCCAAATGCTGTAAATGTAGCAGCAACGAAGTGACTAATTCCTTGTGGTTACTCTTGTCACAGCAAAGGATTACGACCAGAAAAAAAAAAATCAAACAATTTTCTTTAGTTTATTTTCTTTTAAAAGCGTTCTTCTCTTTAAATATTTGTTTCTTTACACAGCATAGACAGAATTGGTTCCCGATGAGTTTAAAGAATATGATCTAAAATACATTCAAACACTCATACTGCAAACGCAAGTATAAAGTATGTACCAACGTGCTTTTTTTTTCCTTTTTAAACATTTGACATTGTGAACAAACTAAGATATTTGTGTTTCGCTGGTTGCATTACAGTCTCTTCAAATACAATGAATGCAGAACATGGGGTACTGTTTTCTACTGGACTTGTTTTTTCTAGTCAAATAACTAATATTTGGGCATATTTAAGCAACTTATACATATATGCTGCATATGTATTTAAACAATTGTACATATGTTAACTTAGGAAATGGCATAAATAAGCACTTATGAATGGCATGAATGACATTTTTTCCAGAGATGTCAAATATAGACCTATACAAGAACACTCCTGTTTAGCCCATGCAAATGTCAACTGTTATCTTCTTAATATTGTAGAACAAGTAAACCTTCAAAGTTTCCCTAGTTAACCAACACCATAAATTATATGTAGTACAAAGAACCACCGTGTGGCACTGTGAGGAAGTCAGTCATTAATGTGTGCTTCATAACATCTTACATATCTAAGAGGAGCACCCTGGGGTCCTCAACAACAGACTTGATCTTACGCAGGAAGGTGACTGCCTCTCTACCATCAATCAAACGATGATCATATGTCAAAGCCACATACATCATTGGCCTGACCTCAACCTGAAAAGATAAAAAGATAGTTAAACAGATAGATAGATAGACAGACTAAGACATTGTAACACAAATTAAAACTAAAATCTAAAATGGTAAACTTTTAACCAACCTTGCCACCAATAGCCACTGGCCTGTCAAAGATCCCATGCATTCCCAGGATGGCAGACTGTGGTGGGTTGATAATGGGTGTGCCAAAGAGTGAGCCAAAAACGCCTCCATTACTGATGGTGAACGTGCCGCCATCCATGTCCTCCACTGCCAGCTCGTTCTTGCGTGCCTGCAAAAAAAAAAAAAAAAAAAAGAAAAAAAAAAAAAAGAAGTAGAATCAGATTCAAATTTGCATATTATAAACAATATGCAAAAGAGCTTGCATTTCTATTCCCCACTGTAACCATCTGCTCCAAATCAAACTACTATAACTGGCCATACCAAATTTCTTTATAAAACGGTTGGTTGTTCTATTTAAAATATTGCAGGTTGTGTCAAAATATAGCAGTTTGTTAACTCTAAATTCCTGTGTAATCCAATGTAGAAAATGTAGTAAAATTATAAACGCATATGAGGGCGATAATATGGAATCAGAATTATAGAAAATATTGAAAATATGCATATCGGGGTATGCAGATCATATTTGATTTGTGATAAATATATGATGACTTTTACAAATTGTAATGTATGGTCAGTTTTGAATATAAAAGTTGTAAAATATTTGGTACACAGATATTTGGTAGTTGGGATAAGTGTGCCCATGTGCTTTGATGCAAGCAAATCAATAAAAAAGTAAAGTTTTCCTAACGGGTTAATCGTGATTTGAGTTTGTTCAAGGCTGTTGACTGCTGTTAACGATCTAGTACCAAAAAAAGAAGCAAGATATTTGGGCAGTATTTGGGTTCTAAAAGAAAAAGATGCCATATCAGCCTCAATGGGTATTTTATGATAAAAACTGATTTTTCTTTTGTTTATAAATAACATTTCTATATGATGCATAACTGATAATACATCAATAACAATAATATACAACATAAAATGTTTGCACACATGATGCACAGTTAAAAAAAAGTCCATCAAAATACCTTTTGATGGTGTTGTTTTATTGTCAAGCTTTTGAACAGTGTCTCTAGTTTGGCTTGTATAAATATTAATCTTCTTGAGTTAAAAAGTAAATATGGAGACTGCAAATCTCGTACATTACAATCTTTACACATATGCGTGTGTTTAAAAAAAACTTTTTTATTTAAATTTCATATTGTACCTCATCATTGAGCATGTTATCACATGCCATTAGTCGCTAACATTGTGTAGTGTAGGCTCCTACCTTCTCTCCCAGCTCGTTTATTGATTTTTCAATATCTGTAAAATTCATTCCTTCCACACCTCTAATTACCGGCACCACTAAACCCTGCAATAAGAAAATTAATTATTAAATTTTTTCCCCACATTAGTTTTTGATAACATATTTATCAAATAATAAACCCGATGAGTCACTGCAGTCCATAAAAGTGCAGATTTTCAGCTTCTAGCATGGCAGTAACCAAACTGGGACTCATTTCTACTAAATTGGTTATAGTACATTACTGCAGAAATGCATCATGTTCACTTGCATTTACAAAGATTAGCGTTACCCATTTTGGCTAAATGCACTTATTCGACTGACACTTGACAACATTACAGGCTGTAGCATGTGCTAATGTGATCTGTTACCATATAAATATATATATATTTATTTATTTTTAAAGAGAGCTCCAGTTATCACCTTTGGTGTTGCTACTGCCACGCTGATGTCCACATAATCTCGGTACACAATCTCTTTGGTCGTGTCATCAATTACTGTGAAGAAAAATAAAATGATCGACTAATCAATGTTAAATGAACATTTAAAAGCAATAGATTGTTCTCACGGCTTTCTAAACAAAGCCTTTCATATTGAAACAAGTAACTGTGACAAACTAAAATGCCATGTTAAATGTTTTCAAATCAAATGTAAAAATGTTATCAAAATGTAAACAGTCAACTTCAAGTACTGTGGGATGTCAGTGCACTGGGCTCACTACTTAAATACAGCAACTAGATTAAGTGCAGTTTGTCTATGTAGGCCAGGTTTCTGTGGTCTTAAAGCATTGGGGAAGGAAAAAAAAAAACTACGAATTGTGATCTTAGACATAGAACACACAACCTCATTAACCACATATACTTGCTAGTAGTTGATGATGAGGTAGCGACATTAAAAGCTTGATTAGCTGCTACTTGAAAGACATACCAGCATTGACCGCTGGTTGATCTACTAAAGCGTAGGCAGCTGCTTTCACGAATGCAGACATGAAGCCCAGCTTGATGCCATGCTTCTTGAGGAAAGCATCTTTGTGGACCTTTCTCATTTCTGTAATGTTGCTGCAATGAGATAAATAGGGGGGGGGGGGGGGGAGCATGAGATTTGGTTAAAAATGTATTAAACAGCATGAACGGATTATACATATTATTGTGATTATTCTTTCGAGATAGTAGGTCAATAATTGAACCTTTAGTACCAATATTACTTCAATAAATTCTCATTGATATTTAAGCAAAACTTCCCTCCGCTCCTGTAGTTGTCACTGACACATGCGGACAGTGTCTTAAAAGCAACCATGGAAGAAATATTATGGCTACTCCGGCTTGTTATTTGTTATATTTTCAGCCATTTGTCTCACAGTTTTTGTATACAATTTTTCTGACTATTACAATGTATTTTAATACAAATTTCATTGTGATCTATTGTATCATGAACCATGTATCTTGATATGTATGGCACAGTCCTAATTGATTTTCTATAGAATTTCAGCTTTCATTATATATTTTTACTCATTGCTGCAGTCTCTAAACATGAAGTGTCCTCCAGAAACTACCTTGAAATGTTACATCAGGGATTTTATAGAAAATGGTTTGTGTGTACAATAAAAATGGTGCACTTGCCCAGCACTTTTTAATTGTCTGTTTTCCTGTCTCCAACTCCGCTTAAGCTCTAGGGTTTCTCAGCTAACAGAATTAGCACCGTCCCAAGACACACTCACCGAGAAAGGAGAGAAGACAAGATAAAAATCTTCACTTTCTAAACCTTTCAAATCTTATTGGCTGGTCATAAAAGCCCATAACATTGCTGGCAGTCTGCTCTCCCAGGGCTGCTCTCAAGGGAGAGTGGGGCAGATGCTCTCGAGCCCCTGACCGGCCGTGCTTCTTCGTCTCCGCACTAACCTCGGTCTGCAAAGTCTTGCTCTATCCCGTCGATACCAACTCAATTTGCGCGAGTACGAAACCTTATGCCCAGCCGAAAGCTGACACCACCATTTGTGCAGGGGAGAAATCCTCAAAGTGTCATCCTCTGAAGTGAGGGTGGGGGTCTGAGGACATTAACGTTTCCTTCTAAATTAATAAAGCAGGTTTTACCCAAATCTTATCTTTGTTTTTACCGACATTAGCACCAAATATTTACATTCCAGGCTTTAAATGGGCATCGGGTTGCAAAAAGCTCTTCCTGTAGGGCAGATTCCAATCTATAACCATTTGTGTTAGCATTGCTGAGGTTCTAATCAAGTTTAGGAACCAAACAGGACTTTTGCCCCACCATTACAAGACGTAAATTTCTCAATATTATTGAGCTGAACTTAGCCTGTAACTCAGCGGCACTTTTGTTAAAAAAAAAAAGAATAAAATACGGGAAGTGGTGACTAATCTGACCTCATGTCCACCTCATTGAACGTTGTCAACATGGCACAGGTGTTCTGAGCCTCTTTAAGCCTCTGAGCAATCCTCAGCCTCATACGATTCATCTTAACCTGCAAATTAATAAGAAGACAATACATTCAAATTATCACACAGTATACACAGTTGTTCTCCTTTAGAATACCACAAGCCTCTATAACATTGCTATCCATTAAATATATAATGCTGTTTGATAGATAATGTCACGGTGAGTAATCTTTTTTACCCTGTGTTCAGAGCGTGTTGTTTTCGCACCAGCTTCTGCAGCAGGGGCAGCTGGTGCTGCAGTGGGCTTAATAGCTGTAACTTAAGCAGAATAACAGACACCACGTCAAGACTGCATTTTTATGTTTTTAACAGTCTGCATCCCAATTTAATATCTGTGCTATACCTCAAAGCACTTTACTTTCTTTGGCTCACCTGGTTTAGAAGTGGCAGGCTGAGCTGGTACAGGTGGCACTGGAGGCATAGTGGTTGGAATAGGTCCCACTGTAGCAGCAGGAGGAGGAGGAGGAGGTGGGGCCGCAGCTAATGAAACCTCGGGCGCTGCAGTCAGGGCAGAGGCTGCCTTAGGAGCGGCAGCTGAGGAGAGCATGAAACCACAGAACAAGTCTCAAACATTACCAGAGAAAGAATATACTGTTTATTATACTGTCTGTTTTTCTGGCCCAGGTCCTTCTGAGTATCTTATCACTTGGAAAATAAATCATACACTGTATTGGCAAACGTTTTTAGACACCTGACCTTGCACACCGTGGACATCGGCTCCATCTGTGGTTCCTCTAAAAAAAGTTACTACAAATGCTGAATGTTTGAGATAAATTGGAACGCCGACTTTACCCCAGACAGATTCAAAAGCTCCAATTAGTAGTAGAACGTTTTACTTAAAAAGAGTGATTAAAAGTAGAGTTTATTAAAACAGCAAAACAAGGGACAGGATGAAGGACAGGTGTTAGACAGCTAATTGGAATTTCAGTTCCCAGCACCAACAAGTTAACCCCCCAATTGCTCAATCGTATAAGAGACAAATGTATGTCTCTTGAAATAAGGGCATATGCCAAATGCTGTAAATGGTAACATGTTTTATGATCGGTGTCCAACTTTCGGCTATATAGTGTACGTGCTATGGCGGTGTGGTAGCTTGCTAGTAACTTCACAAAAGGGAAAAAATAACCAGTTATGGACATAGTTCAAGTATTTTAAATAAATAGGAAATGACACACTGTAGCTCCGCACAGATAGGATTAGTGTCTTGCCGTGACTTTTATTATATGATGATATCATATGATATTATATGTACAAAGGTAATCTGGAAAACCAGAAACTAACCTCCTTTTTTAAGTTTAAAAAGGGGAGTGCCTCCCTCTACTTTGCCTCCATCAGGAACCAGTAACTCCTCGATCACTCCTGCAGCTGGAGACGGCACCTGCACTGACGTCTGTATACCAACACAAAAACACCCTCAACAACACAGTCTAGTTTCAGAACATTCTTAAATATGCTGCTTAATTTTTCTATCCTACCTTATCAGTCTCAATTTCACAAACCACCTCATCTTCTTTGACTGTGTCTCCCACAGCTACCAGTTAAGAAAGAAAAAAAAACAAACACATTGACATTAAATTATCATGTTGAAGTAGTCGATAGGGCTTAGAGCTGGCCCAAGACATAAGTGACATAAGCAGTTGCTTAAAGTTGTGGTGGCGGCCAATACCCCCCCCCCCCCAAAGTATCTGAAATGACAGATAGATCTTTTTTAAACCAATGGCCAATGCAGATTGTATTGGCCATTTAACATAAAAACACTTATGTTCACAAGAAGCTGGAAAAGAGGGGACAATGTTGGTATGATGTCAGCTAAAACAGCTACAACAAATAAAATTTATTATAAAGGTGTTAGATTTACAATGTGTAAATAAACAAGTATTAATGAGTGGCACTATGGGACCTTTAATAAAAATCGGTCGGCCCTGACAGGGATTAAAGAGACATGATGTCAACACAGAATTATTAAAATTACCTTTCTCCCACCTTACATCCCCCTCTGTGACAGACTCAGCAAAGGCTGGCGTTTTGATGGTAAGAACTTCATTCCCTGGAGAAAAACAAAAGGGTTTAGGTTAAGACAAATAACACCAGGAGAATTGCTTGGTTGTTGTGCACAAACTACAAACTAACTTAAACTGGACAGTTGAAAACAAGTGACAGCTGAAGGAGATCCTCGTTACTTAAGTATGTACACACATTTTATATATATCAGCACAATTTGCTATACTGTCTTGCATACTACACAGTATAGCATAGAAGAGTGCGATTTTGACTGGAACCATTGTTTATTTCCATATTTCTAGTCTTCATCTATTCTGTTTTAGCAGTTCTGTGCCAATGACAGACAGATTTTTGTTCCGGGCTGACAAAACTGTACCTGACGAGGTTTGCTTTTTTTGTTGCTTATCTACATCAAACCCAAGTGGTAAGATGTTTTTTTTGGTTATCTTAGTTACAGATAACTTAGTCAGAACATGTGGTTATTCTCATCAACAAGGTGTTTCAGCCTGCACACTATTAGATGTGAAATTTCCAGACCATCACTTCAGAAATACCCACCCCAACCCATATGACGACAACCCTGTCACAAGAACAGCCACAAAGCTTCCACTTTCTTCAACTAAACATGCTATATAAAATTAGTAGATGTTCATTTCACACATTTTGCTCACCTAAAATTTCAGGTTTTTTACTTCTTACTGTCTGTTCCCCATTTAATCCTTACATGTTATTTCATGTTTTATACTATTTGGTCTGGTTCATTTTAAACTGCCTCGTAACTTCACATGTACCGTCAAACATCACAATAAGACATTAGTAATATACCTAAAGTGATCGTTTACAGAAGGACTGTCTAACCACAAGCCCCACTCTCTGCCACCAGATAAACTATTCTAATGGGGTTACAAGAGATTGTTCGGTTCAGTGTAAACAATTAACATCTCTAGGCTGTTAATCACAAATAAATCCTGTAACAAAACCGAGAGTCTGAGGTTACATACTGTGAGACACTGTGGTCTTGATGTATCTGATCTGGAAGATACTGGGCCTTGTCTCAAACTTCCTGCAATTTAGTTAAAAAATACAAAATTTGAGTGTTTTTCAGGGACTAGATAAAAAATTAGTTTGGATCTCTTTAACCTAAATCCAAATACTTACAGGTTGATCCTGCCAGTAATGTTCTGAGCAGCCGATACACCTGAGGAAAAAAAATCTTTAAAAAATCTGTACTAATAGAAAAATTCATTACACGGTTATATCTTTTTTCTTAGGGCAACTTACCCGAAGCAGCTCGTCTTGCTAGAACATTGTTACTCTGTATAAACAAAATAAAAATAATTATTAATAAACCTATCAGACAAAAAAATTTAAATAAAAAACATTATTAGGGCTCCACAAGATATCGAAGTTTTCAAAATATTGCAATTGTGCATATTGTGATATGAATATTGCTACTGTTTTCAATAAATGAGTGATTTTTTCATTCATCTTCTATACCCGTTTATTCCCAAACTCTGGGTCAACGGGGTCTGCTGGAGCCTATTCAAGCGCACATAGGGCGAGAGGCAAAGTCAAGACAGGTCACTAATCAACCTAATTTACATGTTTTTGGACTGACAGGAGGAAACCCACAAAAGCATGGGGAGAACATGCAAACTCAGCACAGAAAGACCCCAAGACCCGGGATTCGAACCCTGGACCTTCTTGTTGTTTGTTAACCATGCTAACCACTAAGCCACTGCACCGCGCAAATGAGTGATTTAACACTTTTTAACTAAATTATAATGCATAGTCAAAGTTTTAGGTCAATGCAGATAGTGAAATATCTAGCAAGCAGATGTTAATTTTGGATATGCGCACAGATGACATTTTACAAGCCATGAAACTTTCATAGCAAGCTAATTTTGATAGGCCTGAGGCAGCCGCAGCTGCCACTAAAAATATGAAAGTATTTGGGTTTTAAAAGAGACGATCAGTGCTATGTAAACCATGGAAAGCTTGATCGGCAACGTAAAGGAGAAATGCTACAAATCTTTACAAACCTAACACAATGTGTACCAGCTCTGCTCAGCATAAAAATATTTAAACACAGGGAAATTGATTTAAAAAATGCATGTTTGTTATTTTATTTTTTTAAATATCGTATTGCCTATCAAATATTTATTTGTATGGTATCGCACAGCTCTAAACATTGTAAAGTAAAACTGACTAAACTTGTTCGATCAGCTTAAAGTCAAACACCAACTGAATCAATTGCTATTTTTAATTATTTGGACACCGATTTTGCTCTTCCATTTAACAGTTTAAAACCTTAACCACTGTGCTACCACTTTCTTACATAAAACTAACATGGTCAAAACTTTAGTCATACGTTAATAAACTTTAATTTGTTTTGGACTCCAGCCACCACAAGCACACAACAACCGCCACACCAGCACTACTTTACTATTACAGGCAAGCTGGAAATATTAAGCTGCAAATAAAACAACTTTTATCTATACTTGCTTATTTCCTAACTCTGGGACACGGGGGTCTGCTAGAGCCTATCCAAGCGCACATAGGGCAAAAGACGGGTCACAAGTCCATCTCAGGGCCACACAGACAAACACACACACTCACTCCTATGGGTAATATTAAATCACTAATCAACCTAATGTACATGTTTTTGGACTGTGGAAAGAAACCGGAGTATATGGAGAAAACTCACAGCTGTGGAGACCCATTGCCCGGGACCTTCTTGCTGTGAGGCGACTGTGCCACCTAATTATTAACTAAATTGTAAGCTAGTCATATTATGTGCACTTAAGCAATGCAACACAAGATTTTTTTCCATAATTTTGTTCAACCCTGTAGAACAAAATTATGGAAAAAAATCTTGTTACATGTGATCTTTTTTTTCCATTCAAATTTGCCGAGCAACTGGAAGATAAGACACTGGTTAAGAAAGGCTTTTTTTGTCGCCGAGCTGGGATTTAAACTCATAACCTTTTTACCAATGAGTCAGAACTTCTGCCACTTCCTCTTTAAATTTGTCACGTGGTCCCTTCAAGCGCAACTGTTGATTTTTTTTTTTTTACAATGGTAACTTCCTAACAATGTTTTCTATTTTTAATAAAATAAAACTTTCGCAACACGTCAACTTTTGACCCGAGGACAACAGGAAGACTAGGATGACGTTAAAATAAACTACGTTTGGGAGGGACTCTCACTTCTTTCGTAGTTTAACGCCACACCCGGTGTCGCTTTTATTTAAAACAAACTTTAATATCGTAAATAAACTCTTAAATAATAAAACTCTCGATAGGAACCTAAAATAACTGACACTAACAGCTGCCAAGAAACCAATGTGTAGCTAAGCTAATAGCTAGCAACCGAATGACCTCGTATCAAAGTCCCCTCTAACTTCACCGGTCTCTATACAAAATACACTAGTGATATATGACATATTTTTATTAACCCTTTTTTTCTTAAAAAAATGTTATTATAGAACAACCAGGACGGGTTTTTTGACCAATTATTAAGGTTATCTTAGATTAGCCTGGTTGACTTAATCAGGATAACGTGCTGTCCTTGATATGGCACAGAGGCCTATTGACGCGCTGGTAGTTAAGGTTTCATCCCAAATCCCCCATTGCTTCCTAGGTAAAGGCAATATATAGGCACTAAAATACACGCCAAAATCACATATGTAGTGCACTTGATGCTTAAGAAACTGGTTTAGGATACAGCTCTAAAACGATTAGCTTAGCATAAATCGGGACTGCGATCTGGACATTAGCATGGGCACCACAGTTACGTACCTGTCGGAGTGCAACGATAGAACGACCAACAGAGCGGGTGAAACACCGGGAACGGGACAACATATCGGCTGCACACACAGCGATGATACGTCAGGACGAGTCTGTAACGCACAGCGCCACAATCCCCCAAAGAAGGTAGGAACTCCCTGCTTTACACCACAGCGGCGACTCCGGGTAGCACCACACCGCGCATACGCAGTAGCAGCTGCACGCATGCGCAGTGCACATAGCGCGAAAGGCAGGAGTACACCCTTGACAGGTCGCCAGTCCATTGCATGACCACACACACACACACACACACACACACACACACACACACACACACACA
>JAOTQW010000002.1:11246020-11264134 GCA_026260075.1 Sisor rabdophorus | reverse complement strand
ACACACACACACACACACACACACACACACACACACACACACACACACAGACACTGACACTCACTTCTAGTGGCAAATTAGAATCATTAGTCAACCTATGTACATGTTTTTTGGACTGTGGGAGAAAACTGGAGTGCCCGTAGGAAACCCACGCAGGCGCAGGGAGAACATGTAAACTCTGCACAGAAAGACCTTGCCCAGGGAAATGAACCCATGACCTTCTTGTTGTGAGGCGACCATGGTAACCATAAAATGCACAGCTTTAATTAAAAGAAAGTGAAATTAATCACTCCATAGGCTTTAAATTGTCATTGATAGTACACCTACAGTTGCAAACACACATATTAGCCATTCTG
Organism: Sisor rabdophorus; assembly: GCA_026260075.1. NCBI lineage: Eukaryota > Metazoa > Chordata > Actinopteri > Siluriformes > Sisoridae > Sisor > Sisor rabdophorus. The sequence goes on along the minus strand of JAOTQW010000002.1, from coordinate 11,263,778 downwards.
TCACTATACAGTGGAACTCTATACAGTGGAACTATAAATTTATTCATTCATTCTTCTATACCCGCTTATTGCCTATCTTTTCCGGGGTCACGGAGGTCTGCTGGAGCCTATCTCAGTGCACATTAGGCGAGAGGCAGGGGTACACCCTGGACAGTTTGCCAGTCCATCGCAGGGCCACACACATACACACACTCTCTCTCTCTCTCTCAATCCTATGGGCAATTTCCATAGGAAAGTGTGTGTGTGTGTGTGTGTGTGTGGCCTTGCGATGGACTGGCGAGCTAATGCAGACGTTTCGTTAGTTAGTTCTGTTGCAATAGCGGAAGAGGTGTTACTAAAAAACTTTCAGTCTTACTTTTTCCTCTAATTAATGTTAATATATCATTCCTGGGTCATGCTACAGTAAACTAGATGATAACTAAAGTATAGATAGATACGTCAATATATCAATAAGCTATTTGGCGCTGTAAACTTACTCTGCCTGTTTATTTTAAAACGATAAAACAGTCTGATGAGCTATTTGGCCTTGCAAAATGATCTTATAAATATTTTACGCAAAGTTACACTGAATTTACAGGAAACGCGCAGTAGGATAAGTCGTTAAAGCTGTGATTTTGCGCAGGACAAATCGACAGAACTAAGGATGCTCCAGGCCACGCCCCCGCTTTAGGCCACGCCCCTGACTTCCGATGTTTTTTTTAGGCGGCGTTGAAGTGAGACGTGCTTTCAGTAGCTCACAGACCGGCAACAGGTAAGAGCTGTTCTCCTCCTCCTCCTCCTCCTCCTCCTCCTCCTCCTCGTGTTCTACTGCTCTGTTACACGACTGTGAAGTTTCTTTTATTTCGCTTACTTCTTTTGATTTTAAATATGTTTTATAATTAAAAGGCATACAGGATTTTTGGCTTCGAAATGACACCAAAGCCTTTTTTATTTGTAGCAAAAATCTTTTTACATCCTGATCATGCTAAAACAGACTAAAATAAGTTTTTTTAAAGATAATAATGTACAGACATTCAAATAATAAGGTGATGGCTTTGTGTGTAGGCATATTTGTACACATGAGAGTACACACACACACACACACACACACACACACACACACACACACACACACACCTTAATTCCTGACTGAAGTCTTATAAAGCTGAAAAAGGAAAGCTAAATATGATTTATAAAACGGTCAAGCTTTCATATGTTTTTTGCTCTACTTGGGTTACAGCATTATTTTAAAGAAAAACACATAAACAAATATTTTATGAACAGGTATGTTCAGACTTCATGACCTCAGTATTACTTTGTTACATTTTCACTATGACTTATGTGTTATGTGTTAATGAAACATTTAGTTTCATTAATTTTGTAAAATTTGTGAAATTATTTAGTATGCTGTTATAAATGATTTACACACACAATGTTTTATTAATTTATTAGTACAAGACCTCAAACACCTGCAAATTAAACATAAAATTCAAAAAATGTAGATTTTCTCAGGAATGACCATAAATGTATTTAACATACATCTATATCTGCTGTGTTGTTTTCTTTAATTACTGTTCATCATATATTAATCTGAACACACAAACAGATTTTAAGAGAAGCAGGAAAAGGTTATTGTTTTATGAAACAAGGAGTTATATTTAGAATAAATCTTATTTTAAAATTCCAGCAACTTTTTTTTCACGTCCAGGTTCCCCATTGTTTTATCTCTATATCACTTTTTTTCCATAATCATTTATTTATTTTTTGAATTATGGGAAATTACCTAATTTTAAAAACTATTTTATGTAAATATTATTTATTTTTTACAAATTGTGGGGTGTTTTTTATTAGCCCTGTGATAGACTGGCTTTTGCCCTATGGGTGCTGGGATAGGCTCCACCAGACCCCCGTGACCTTGAGTTAGGGAATAAGCGGGTAAAGAAGATGAATTGATTTGATAATTTAATAGACGTAGTAAATACTAATCCACACAAATATATTATTGTCCTTATCTATTGAACTTTTATTATGTAATATTTACACAATTACACAGAAACTGTATTAAGAAAGGTTTGAATAAATGTATTTAAGTTATAGTCAAATATTTTTAAGCTTAATTGTAATTGTATTACTCATTTTCCTTTCTATTTTTTGCCTTAGGTATAACAATATATTTTAAAGACACTTTTGAACGCTCACTTTTTTAACATAAGGGCAGCAGGTCAAATATCATAATATAATCCATCTGATTGTATTAAACATGAATCTGAGGCCATCAGACCAAAGCCTTTATAAGCCCAATGAGGTCTGCGTGGAGGACAGCAAAGCAGATCTGATGCTACCGTGTTTACGCCGAGACATGTACGAGGAGCCAATCTCTTCCTACCACAACACACCGCTTATTTCTCATCTCTTAAGAAAAAACATTCAAAATAAACGCTCTGTTCTTAACCAACCCCAACTCTACATGCCCACGACCTCAACCACTGCCACGAGCATGGCCGAATCAAGACCTAACCTAACCGAGACTACTCAGGATGATTTGAGCAACCCATCTTTCAATGACAGCCAGTGGGAATCAACTTCTCCTGAATATCCTCTAAGTGAGCACGTCCAGGCCAAAAGAGCCAGAGTGGAGAACATCATACGAGGCATGGCAAGCTCACCAAGCGACAGTTCACATGCAGACAGAGAGAACACAGAGAGCGAAATCAGCAGGTATGGCAGAGAAGTGCATAGGGAAAACAAGCGTAAACAGAGGCTTCCGCAGCACCAGGAGCACAACCATGCTGACATTTCCGCTCCAAACTGCGAGGCGAAAATAGGTAAAGATGAAGAGTGTCACAAGCTAAAAAAACAACTCCAAAGCATGCAACATCTCTTACACCAACTTCAGGAAAAATTCCTACAGATGTATGACCACAGTAGCTCAGAGAGTGAGGAGAAAGGAGAACGGCAAGATAATCATGAGATTGACATGGATGCTGAGAACAACGAACTTGAACACAAAGCTAGCCTGAGACTAGGAGATGGTTGTTTGAGTTTGCAGAGAAATCAAAAGAACCTTCAAGAAATGTTGAAATGTGAGCTCTCCAGGGCTATAACTGAAAGTGTTGACATGGTATTTAGAAAAATTTCAGTGGTCCTAGAGAACCAATCACCACAGCTACGTCGGAGTCCTGAGTGCACGAGTATAAACAAACGGGAGTACCAAGCACTTGCTAAAGAGTCTTCTGACTTAGAGACTGCCACAAAGCCAACATCTGCCGAGTGCTATAAAAACATAAAGTCTCCCAGTCCAGACCATCAGACAGAAGCTTTGTCTCTAGTAGTCCAAAAACCTCCATTAAACGCTCTGGGTTCAGCAAGTCACTCGATCAAAAGGCCCTATCCTCTGCAGCAATCTCCATTCCAGTTCAGCCACAGCACTCCTCTGCATGACAGCCAAATCTTGGAGCATCTGCTTAAATATGGACCGCATGCTAGTTTCAGTGGAATCGCTTGCCTTCCTCCATCTTTGGATCGACCATCCACAGATTCAGTAGCTCTTCCTTGGGAAACAATTGCTATGAGGCCAAAAGTAAGTTCTGGTCACATAGGACAGCACAGTCACCCTGGGGCACTCGGCCAGGTGGCAATGGAAAGCCTTTGCCTCCCGCATGTCAAGATGGAGTGTGGAGAATTGCAGAGTATGGGAGAAAGAAGCACGTTCATGTCACTCAATATATCCTTTTTTTACTGCAAACCTATGGCTTGTATATAATTTTGTAAATTTTTATACTAAGCGAGTACCAAACTTTATGGAAGTAAAAAAAACAAAACAGATCAAGTGATTTAAGCAGATATAATTAGACACCCAGATGCACTATGAGTTGATTTCTAATCAACAAACCATAAACAAGGCCATGAAAATAAAGCATCCATCATGCATTTTGTAGCAACTGGATACGACAACCTTTAGAATGTTTGAATGAGCCTTTAGACAACCTTTAGAATGAGAACTTTCAGAGATCCCTGATTTGCTTATCAAGGCGATAAAACAAAGAATATATATAACTTTCTGACCCACAATTACCGCAGAAAAAGTGTTAAGGAGGCAGAATATTAGCACCTATATAAAAAAGGTTCATACGAATATGAAAATGTAATACTTAAATATGTATATACAAATGCCAAGAAAGCTATCAAATCTAAGCTAAAATTGTCGTATGCGGTGTTATCTGCGGTGTTCATCCGTCATGGCACGTACCCTTAGTCGAATATTTCTATGCATATTTGTGCAGTCTATTCAATTGTTTCCCGAACCACCGCCTCTCGGTAAATTACTGTCATTTGCGAAATAGTGTTGTATACGGAACAGAGAGAAGCAGTAGAACAAACTACCTGCTCGAGTAGCCCTACCTTGGTGAACAATGACTCGTTGAATTGAGTGCTGCACTGAGCAGGTCCACTAACCCAGACTTCAAGGAGAATATTTGCTTTGATCTTGGTAACCCCAAAGAAAATTGTAGCATCTTCTTTAATCTGGGTCCAGTAATGACTGTAAGTCTAGAAAAAGACAAATAAAAAGGAATACAAGGCTTTGATAAGAATTGTCAGGAACAAAAGCCAATTTTCAAAGGCAGAAAAAGCAGCAGTTCTGCTCAGGAAATTCTCTTGATTTTTTTCCCCCTCCCCATTGACTTGAAAAGGTGCAGAATATGTTTCTGTATTTTACATATGATTGGACTGATCACTCATACTTGTTTTTAGAAGCTGCCTGCTATCATAAAGTTCACCGTTATATCCATAAATGCATGTGTATATATACACATATTGAAACTTTTATCATTTCCAGATGATGGTGGTTTCGCTGTGAATTTCTCTTATGCTTATAAGGGTTCAACTTTAGTCTCTGGTGTCATATATTTTACTTTTTTTCTTCGTCTGAACCGTACTGCAGCTTGCTGGTTTTTATTTATCTTTTATTTTAGTATCCCCATTTCAAAGGCAATGCTTACTAATAAATGTAAGTACTCGAGTTGACCTGCTGTGGATAAGAAACTCGTGCCTAATGCACGAGTCGTCAAATTTAAAAGCCATGCTCAGATGCAAGATGGTGGGATCAGTGATCTCCAAATTGCGTTTACTTCCTAGTGTTTTCTCAACAAATCGATTACTATTGACTGACATGAAACTCAAATGCTTCATTTGAAATCCCTAATCAGATTTGGTCGGCTATTTGTCCAATTAACATATGCTGTTAGGTGTTAATTGAGTCTATGGTTAGTGTAGCGCTGTCCACATATGCTTCATTTGCACAGCGGTGTAAAAAACATTAGTCAAGATTAGTCCTGACGAATTATGTAGAATGGTCGCGTTACTAACTGTGGTTTTAAGGCAAACAAATGTGATTTAGGATAATGATTAAAAAGATTTACCATGTTGCAACTTATTTCTATAGTATAAAACATTTTTTTTATCCTATTTCTTTTTTCTTAAACAAATGTATTGTCCTTAACTGTCTTACATCCAAGAGGGACTAACACCTAACCATTTGAAGAAAGCCAAGCTGATGTTCTTCTACACACGCTATCCAAGTTCAAATATACTGAAGACCTTTTTTCCAGACGTCAAGGTACATTACAAATGAAGTGCACACAATTCCTCATATATGCAGCTTTTGTAATTTTTTGGGGGGTCATTTTGCAATTTTTAAAGGGCCTGAGCTGGAATCGAAGCTGGGTTTCCGGACCATAACTGCACATGTGGGTGCTGATGCCATAGCATTATAGTCAGTTTGTTTATACAGATGAAATTAACCCATTAGCACATTTTTTCTTACTTACTTTTGACGATGACAAAAGACTAAACGGTTGCCATAATTGTCATTGAGGGTTTAGGACTTTAGGCGACAGGGACTGATGGTTTCAAAAACACTGTTTTGAAAAAAAGTTCCTCAAGTCAGCAAACAGAAACAAAAGGAGAAAGGAGACGAGTGTGCAGCCCTCTCTATTCAGAGTTAACCCCCGAATGCTATGTAGTCACTGAGCTGTCAATAGCAACAATAGAGCTGCAGACAGAGGTGAGGAGTTTAGGTCCTACAACAACAACAACCTGTGTACACTGGCTGAACACCCTGTGAGTGTGTCACATGTTCTAGAGCTCATCTGAATAGGCAAAAAAAAAAATCTAACCCAGCAAACATTTAGAAGAATTTATTACCTCTCTTTTTTTGTTTCTTAGGGAACACAAATATAACATCATCTATACTACTTATTTTAAAACATTGAGCTTAATTCATTTTCAACTTCAATTATTAGGGATTTCAGCCCACTACAGTTTTGTAAATATAAAGGGTGTCCTATAAGTTCCCATACATATAAAAAGACTTTCTCCGATTTTCCAGATCCCTAGACCACCCCACTCGATGTTTGATGTATCAGGAAAAGATACAAAACATAAATCATCTTAAGAAACATACACTATCACCAACAGCATCATTATAATCAATTAGCGCAGGTAAAAATATCATCTAGATTTTATAATACAATTCTAATTTTTTCACTTATGTATTAACACATACGGACACTCTATATCAATAAAAAAATTTAATTAATTTGCTAAAAAATCAATACTGACATTTCCATTATTAACATCAAACTTCTGATGAGTGTTTATTTTTCTAAAACAGCCGCTTTGATGGTCAAAATAGAATAGAATAGAATAGAATTTAATGCTTTGTATTGTCATTGTAGTGTTGTGCAACAAGATTAAGGCTCTCCTTTTAAAGCACACATAATCACACAAACATACAGAGAAACATGATAATATAGAAGCACTTAACTGGATCGAATGTAGGAGTAAGCATAAAAATAGCAATGACTCAGATATATTAATATATATGTAATGGAGACGTAAATATGTACCAGAATTTTAACAGATATAAGGTGCAAGTAGCAATTTAACACTATACAATAGCAATAATATGGGAAAACAAATTATATTAATATAAATTATATAACATATTTATAAAAATAATATTAATGTTCTGTATGATGTCAAATAATGAATAATCAATACAAACAAAGCAGAAAATCTAAACAAAGGTAATGAACAAAATGTTTTTACATTCAAATGCATTCTGTCCTCCTTTGCTGCATGCTATACTAGAAGGTACATGATAACAGGAATTATTTACTAGTATTGAGGGTCAATAATATTAAAATAAAGTGAATATTAATAAAATTAAATTAAAGTAAAAAAACACGTAGAGACCATATCGTTAAAGAAAAATCAACGTCGGATTGCTGACATTTTGGTGTAAAGCCAGTCTTTAATAATTTTGTCTAGAACAGAACAGACAGTTTTATTTCTCACCCTTTTATTTCTCGCAATACACATCAGGTATTGCAGTACTGAGTAGTAAAGGTAAAGTTTTTTAACCAGAAGTCTTCTCCTGATACATAAAAAGTGAACAAAGTAAATCCCGCTGTCTGATTCCATTCTTATCATGGAAACTCACAGAAAGAAAGGCTTACTCCTGGACTCTTCCACAGCCATGGCCTTATCTTTGATGGCTGCTCAGCCCTTAGGCATTTTTTTCGCTCTGTTTTATTACTCCTCTTTTTGGATGAGTAGATAAAATAACAAGGTTAATGTCAAGACTGAGTTTAGCCCCACTGTTTTCACTGCTGGTTCTTTATGCCCAGGAAGCTAATGGGAACTAGGAAATTGGGGTACCACAGTACCACTCAATGACTACTTGTAAGACAGTCCATATGATCAATCAAATAATCAAATTTATGAAATAACCAGGCTAAAAAATGCATTAGTTACACAAGATAATCTTTATTAACGGTTATTGTACAGACTCCAGTACATCACATTACTCCATACAGTCGCCTCTAAACGTTCTGCAACAAATTTTTCTGGAAGACTAAAGTTTCGGATTTACTTTTGCATTTACAGCGTTTGGCAGATGTCCTTTTATACAGTTAGGGGTCTTGCTCAGGGGCCTACAGTGGTGGCTTGGTGGTGCTAGGAATTAAATCCTGATCTTTCTGCTATCAGTCCAACACCTTAACAACTAAGCCACCCCTTTTATATCCTGTCTACTCTCAGGAAGTGAATTGCTGGTTCATTAGGTTTACAAATTTTGACAAGATTGTTTGTTGTGTTTTGTGGGTCACTGTGTTTTGTGGGTCACTGTTTTGCTGCACAATAAAATTCTATCCAAAATTGTGTGGTAGAGTGTTTTTACAACCAGAAGACCTTAGGCAGATCTTTTGTCACCATGTTTTAGCCTTTCTGTAACTTGGATATAGCTAACTGATATATCAGTTTTGTCACATCCTTACACCTGTTTGTGAATCTGACTTTCCGATAGTTACTGCTGGGTGGCGTGGTGGCATTGTGGTTAGCAGCTAGAATCCGGGGCAACAGGTCTTTCTGTGCAGAGTTTGCATGTTCTTTCCATGTTTGGCGTCTGCCAAACGCTGTAAATGTAAATGCAGACCATCTTAATTTCTAGTTGGGGAATAAGTGGTCATAGAAGAATGAATGAATGAATGATCCTCAATAATTCTTCTCTTCAAGTTTTTTTTGAGAATATAAAAAAGTAATACTATTTACATGAATCCTCTCAGGCACAATATAACAAAATTTTTATATTAAGAAAACATTCATTCATTCATTTATTCATTCATCTTCTATACCCGCTTATTCCCTAATTTGGGTTTACAGAGGTCTTCTGGAGCCTACACACACACACACACACACACACTCACATTCACTCCTATGGGTAATTTAAAATCACCAATGAACATAAAGTACATGATTTTAAACTGTGGTTGGAAACGCGAGTACCCAGGGTACCCATATGATCATATATTATTAGCGTTATTATTATTATTTCTAATGCATAAACTGATTATACTTTATTTTAAAACATTGTTAATAAAATGTTTGAAAATATAAAAAGTATATTCTTGTGTAAACTTTTCACAGATCCCGTGTGTGTTTGTTTAAAATCATTTTTTGCTCTTGGATTTTCAGTTTAATCGCTGCATCACCTCCCAGCTGATCAAGTGGTTCAGTAACTTCCGAGAGTTCTACTACATTCAGATGGAGAAGTTTGCACGCCAGGCCATAGTGGATGGAGTGAGTGAGGTTGAGGACATCTCAGTTTCCAGAGACTCTGAAGTCTTTCGTGCTCTTAACATGCACTACAACAAGGCCAATGATTTCCAGGTACGTTGTGTGTCCCGCATGCTGCAGTGAACTAAATATTTATTGTCAGTCACAGCATGGCCGGTTTGCTGGGTGTATATTTAACTATTTGATGTTTAAATTAGGTGGCGTGGTGGAGTAGTGGTTAGCACGGTCGCCTCACATTAAGAAGGCCCTGGGGTTTGATTTCCAGGGTCTTTCTGTGCGGAGTTTGCAGGTGCTCCCCGTGCATGCAAAGTTTTTCTCTGGGTACTCCAGTTTCCTCCCACAGTCCAAAAACATGTATAATGGTGACTCTAAATGGACCTGTCCAGGGTGTACCCCTGCCTCTCGCCCCATGTACACTGGGATAGGCTCCAGAACAACTCCGTGACCCCAAGCTAGAGAATAAGGGGATATAGAAGAAAAATAAATGAATGAATAAATGTTTAAAGTAAAGGTTTTCATTATTTCCCCCGATTTATTTGATTTTATAATAGACAGCAAAATGTATAAATGAGGATAAAAAAAAATTAAATAAATTAGAGCGGCGGGGTTGCGTAAGGATTAGCATGGTCGCCTTACAACATGAAGGTTCTGTGTTCGAATCCCGAGCATCAGGTCTTTCTTAGCAGAGTTTGCATGTTCTCCCCATGCTTGCATAAGTTTCCTCCGGTACTCGAGTTTCCTTCCACAGTCTAAAAACATTATGTTGATTGGTGACTCTAAATTGGTCATAGGAGTGAACGTGAGTGCATATGGTTGTGTGTGTGGTCCTGCGATGTACTGCTGATCTGTCCAGGGTGTACCCCCCTGCTTCTCGCCCTATGTACGCTGGGATAGGTTCCAGCAGACCCCAGTGACCCCGGAAAGTTAGGGAATAAGCGGGTATAGAAGATGAATGAATTAAATTAGAATTTAAGACATAATGGGTAAATTCATATTTGTTACATCTCAGCAATGAGAAATCCTTAAATCTGATTGGCCAGAAGAATATCTAATTAATAGATTTTTTTTGTTATTGCTTCTATAGTAACAGCGAATTACAACTTTGGCAGTTATTATCTGAAAGCACAGAGCCGCTTTAGCTTTACTGTGGGAAGAGGAAGCCACAGAATCCTGCTAAAACAACGAAGGATTAGGAATTGGCCATGCCTGAGTGGGGCAGTGATTGCTACTGATGCGTAATGCTGAGAAAGACACCGCAGATTCGGAGGACGAAGACCAGGCTGATGGGAACGTGTGGAGACAGTTGTCTTTATCTTGGGCCTAAGACATTCCTGTCCCAGGGCTTTCTTTTGTACTAGGTGAAAAAAAAAACAGCCAGTGTGGACGTTAGCAGCTTGCTTATTCATTCCAAAGGCAAAAATGACACCGGATAGATCCTGCATCATCCCACGTCCCACACACACATTCATTCGACTGCCACAAATAGTCTTAACTCTAGGGAAGGAGCTGAGTATGGAGGGATTTTTTTTCTCAAACGTCTAAGAAAAAAAAATCAAAGCAGCAGTCAGTGCTGGTCAGATAATTGTTCTGACACTGTATTTGTTTGACTCATGCTGAGAGAAAAGTCATGATATAAAGAAAGCTGCACAGTGTTTTCAAAGTGTAGTATCAAGACAAGAGAATCTGCAGTCAGTTTGAACAGGGTGCTGCGCTAATAAACAGGTTAGACCATAGGGCGCTCACATTTATAGACGTGATTTTGCCAAAAAGGATGTGATCCTGGATCAACATCCTTTGGTAATCCTGGATCAACATTTTAATTAACCAATCATAACCATTCGATGTCTTTAGCTTGTATCAACCAAACCCACCTCAATTAATTTTGGAATTCAAAATGTAATATTATTAATATATATATTATTGTATTAAAAAAATAGGAAATACTAAAATTAATTAATTCATTTATCTTCTATAACTAATTTTACTATAGCTGGGGGTCTGCTAGCACAGATTGGGCAAGAGGCAAGGGCACACCGTGGACTTATAAACATTAAATATAAACATTTTCCTCAACATAATGACCAAAAATAAATATTTCTGCACAGTAAAATGAATTTAGGTGTATAATATATATAATATATATTTATTAAATTTATTGTTTCTAAAAATTACAATATAACATGTTTCATTAATTAATCATAAACCCTTTTTAAATGAAGAATGTTGCTCTATTGCAGTTGTACAGGTTCACAATTAGAGAATATTTTATATTCAGTTGTTCATTACTGATGGTGTATGATTCACTGTTCATGATTCAAGTTTTTTTTTGGATCAATGGAATCAATACAGTCTTCTCCAAATGATCATGTCTTTGGACTATTATCAAATATTTTTATATAGTTTTTATATAGTTCAATTTCATGTTTTGATCCAGGAATCGCCAATGTTAGTAAATTGTTTAAGAACCATTTAATTTCCAGTCTCAGCTAATAAATTATTTTAATAATAGGTTTGGTCACCACAAAATGATAACATCAGACATAAAAATTATGCTAATCCAGGATTACTTGGTAAAATTACCTCCATTGTGGATGCTATAAATACAACTGCTGCTTACTTAAGAATTTTAATAATCCTTTAATTTTCATTTAAGACCTGCTGTCCTATATTTTTGATTGAACAGGTACCAGAACGCTTTTTGGAGGTGGCTGAAATCACCCTGCATGAATTTTACAGCGCCATCAGCCTCAGCAAAGATTCTGACCCGTCATGGAAGAAAGCCATTTACAAAATCATCTGTAAACTGGACAGTGAAGTTCCCGACGAGTTCAAATCTCCTACATATTTGTAGATGCAGTTACAACTGTACTGTAGTTTTCAAACGTTTGGAATCAGGGACCGATATGCGCTGTGAATAGAAACGCTGTAGGAGATTCAGTAACCATTTAGAAAAATATTTCATACATATTCACATTTCATACAGGGTATCAGATGTAATATAACTAAATTGTATTTTTATTTTATACTGAAAATTTTGAAAAACTGTTTGGACAAGTTATACGGTTTTCTTTAGAGAAATACATCTTTCTTTTGTCAGGAGTATTATCAGCGCTTATTATCTTAATCTAAATCAAATTGTGATGTAACTTTCATCTTATTGAAGGGAAAAAAACCCTCTAAATATCTGTACCAAATTAAAATATATGTCTAAAGAAGAAACTACTTTCTGACTGTAGTATTGTGCTATGGTACATTTAATGATAAATTAAAGATTTAAAGTCATGACAGTCATGAAATATACCTCTACAAAAAAATAATAAAAAATATGTGTAAATATATGTTCTTATTGATAATATTACAAAGTAAAAAAGATTTCAGAATATTGAATGATTTATTTTTGTGTAAAGTTAAAATTCTTTTGCTGTTTGAGTATTTCAAGCTCTGGAAACATCTGGTGTGCTCAGCCGTCTAATAGAGCTAAAACACTATTGAAAGTTCTTTTCCCCAAACGCAGCCTGGGGTGCAGGTAATCCATGATATAAAGGCTGCTGCTGGAAGCACAGAAATGTTTTGTTCTCTGCAGCTGATTCAAGTCAGATTTCTAAGGCTTTTATTCATTGTGTCAGGGTCAGAACGAGCTTTCCCGACTGCCATGTCTTAAAAATCAACAACAGTGCATTCTCTGGTCATGACTAATGCATGTGAGCTCATGACAGAGATCTGCCACCCAGGCAGAATTCCACTTAAACACCCTGTGTTTCCTCTAAGCAGTCGAGTATCGCTGACTCATCAACCCTTAACGCTTCTCCGTGACACGGTGAAGTGGTCGCTTTATACTCTGCAAAACCCTTTGAAATAACTTTCATTTAGATTATTAAAAGGTTTTTCTTTGTTTATAACACTCAATTGTGGTGGCTTTAGAAATCTCACGAGCAAACCAGTCACAATCGATAAAGACAACCAAAGCTAAAAGAGGATGCATGCATTAAAATGAAATAAAATCATTACAGAATATTGTCACTGGCCACTTTATAAGGAATGCCTGTTAACCTGCACATCCCAATCATGTGGTAGCAACACAATGCAAATAAACATTAATTCATTCATCTTCAAACTCGCTTATTCCCTAATTCGGGATCACTGAGGTCTGCTGGACCCTGTCCCAGCTCTTTAAGGGTAAACAGCAGGAGGGGTACACCCTGGATAGGTCGTCATTCCATCACAGTGCCTCACTTACTCCTATAGGCAATTTAAAATCACTATTGAACCTGATGCACATGTTTTTGGATTGTGGGAGGAAATCTGAGTACCTGAAGTAAAACCACACAAAAACATGCAAACTCCGCACAGAAAGAAAAACCCCTTAACTGGGAATCGAACCCGGGACCTCCTTGCTGTGAAGAAACAGTACTAACCACTAAGCCACCGTGCCATCCTGCAGTTGTGGGGAAACTTCCTAATTGCCTTCAAGTGCTGATCCACTAACAGGGTTGGTGGCAATGTTGAGCTCAGAATAATAAAGAAAACAGACATATGCTAGTGTAGATGTCATATACATCGGTGGTGTTTACCCGGTTTAGGTTGATCTGATTATTGCAGCCTAACTGCAATAGCTAGACACTGGAGCATGCCCTGATGCGCCTTATACTTCTGGCCCCTCCTGGTTACCAGCCTTTGGTTAATGATCGTTGCATCGCAATGGTGACTGGGGGTGCTTCCACTCTCCCATTAAGATGCTTCAGCCATTCTCTGAGAACCTGTGACTACATTAGGCCCTTAATTGATAAATACAATTTGTTCCTAAACTTTGTTCGTGTTCCAGATTTTTTGTGACCCTAAGTTATTTTTTTCACTAAGGTTTATTGAGAATACAATTAATTTATTCATGACCCCTACAGACCAATATAAATGATGTATTTTATGTAAAAAAAACTTTATAGAGTTTATAGAATAATATTTATAATAGTGAACTAAAACTTTTAGAAAGTGAACAATTATGTTGGCTGACACGACTTCTGGCTTGATGGCTGAGAAAAGTGGAGCTTACAAAAATAAGGCGGCTGCTATAGCAACGATGAGCGATTGCCCGGACTGTGTTCGGGTTCCAAAAGTTTGTTCATGAATCAAACAGAATTTAAAATAGATATTTTTGTACGTAAATCAAGGTCATACTGTATCTGATAGGAAGTTTCTTACCACCGTTGCCTTTAACAAGCTAATTTCTATTTTACTTACATTTTATAATTATATTTAAAAGTGGTGCGGCACAGTGGCGTAGTGGTTAGTACGTTCACCTCACAACAAGAAGGTCCCGGGTTCGATCCCTAGGCAAGGGGTCTTTCTGTGCAGAGTTTGCATGTTCTCCCCATTCTCATTTAGCTTCTTCGGTTTCCTCCCACAGTTCAAATGTAGATAGACTGCATGTAGATTGACTGCGATAGACTTGCCTTCCGTCCTATGTGCACTGGTATAGGCTCCAGCAGATCCCTGTGACCCCGAGTTAGGGACTAAGCGGGTATATGGTTAAATATTTCTTTGTGTAAAGCTGCTTTAAGACTATTGTTAAGTGCTTAGTGAATAACTGCTATACAAATAGAACTAAACTAAGCTGAAGTAGACGAGAAAGACCAGGTACCATTTCCCCAAATCCTCAACTTGAACCCAAGCTCTCTAATTACTCACACAAAAACCTCTAAAATTTGCCTTACATTCAGCATGAGATATCCCGTCAAGACTGCTTTAATTGAGCTGCAATAACTTGTTTGTGTTAGTGTTTTAATCAGCGTCCTGGTTGGCCAACAAGGAAAACACATTAAATAGTAAACCCTGCAAGGCACCCAAGCGAAATTTACATCAGAAATTACAACACTGGAGAAATTCAAACATAGGTTTTAATTAGCAGTGTGAGGAGGCGAAAAATAATAATGATCATCATAATAATAAACACTGGCAATTAATTCTGAGGAATCTGCTTTTTAATTAGATCAACCTCTTCCCAATTATATTGGCTTTCCTTTTTCATTAATGCTCTCATAATTGTGTTGATGTTTTCTGCTTTTGGTAAGGTGTTTGTTTGATTTATGTTTAAGGAGCATGAGTTGGTAAGTGCTTTTTGTTTCAACTAAGGCTAAAAAGCCACTTTAAAATTTTAGCTTGAAATCAGATTAAATTTATAAACATAATTTGATTAAACGTAAAAGAAAATACAGACAACAAATAATTAGACAAATTAAATCGGGGAAACATTTTTACACAGAGAATAAAAAAAGCAAGATTTTGTAAAACTAATAGTGTACTTGTTCGCTCAGATTTTCTTCGGAAAGAGGTGAAATACTGCCACCTAGTGGTCCCTTGCTCAAATGGAAGTCTATGGACGACTGGACTATTTTATTCATTCATCCATCTTCTATACTCGCTTATGTCCTAGTTCGGGGTCATGGGAGTCTGCTGGAAACTATTCCAGCGCACATAGGGCGAAGGGCAGGGTTGCACCTTGGACAGGCTGCCAGTCCATCACATGACACCGGGCCGCACATAAACAAACAATTTAGAATGTCCATGTTTTTGGACGGGGCGGCGCGGTGGCGTCGTGGTTAGCACGGTCGCTTCGCAACAAGAAGGTCTTGGGTTTGAATCCCGGGCACGGGGACTTTCGGTGCGGAGTTTGCATGTTCTCGCTTACTTGGGTTTTCTCCGGGTACTCCGGTTTCCTCTCACATTCGTTTAGCCGGTTTTCTTATAAAAATATTTTCAATGCTTTATAATATTACAGCTCTTAAATTTATTCATCTTTTGATCCCACATATTCCCTAATTCAGGGTCATGGGGCTTATTCCAGCACACATAGGGCTAGAGGCAGGGGTACACCCAGGACAGGACAGTGCGTGTGATTGTGTGTGTGGCCCTGTGATGGACTGGTGACCTGTCCAGGGTGTACCCCTGCCTCTTGCCCAATGTGCGCTGGAATAGGCTCCAGCAGACCCCTGTGACCCTGAAAAGTTCAGAAATAAGCGGGTATTAAAGATGAATGAATAAATGTATTCTATTTTCTACACTGGTAATTGCTAATGATTGATTAATATGATTAATTGTTAAAAAAATAGCCTGTCAAAGGTATACCTTTGTCCCTTTCAGAGAGCTAAGATAGGCCTCAGTAGTGACCACCGTGACCCTGATTTAGAGAATAAGCAGGTATAGAAGAAAAATGAATGAATGAATATCTGAATTATTAAAAGGGTAATAGCAGTTGACTCTTAAATCAACTGAACTTAAGATTTTTTAAAGAGTTGTGCCTTTTTTGTTAGTCCACATCATTAATGCTTTGATTTGTAGAAGATCTGAGCAGTTTGAGCTTTTGGGTGTACAAACATACGCTTGGTAGCTGGGGAGAGGAGGGCACACCACACAGTCAGACTAGAACTTTAGCACAGAGCAGGCTGACTTTTGCCTGCCCTTCAGACAACCACTCCTTGGCGTAGTTTTGTGTGATCACCGGTAAATCTTTATTAATTTTAATTTGAGCCCCCCATTTAAAAGAGCAATTAAAGCGGATTAATTGAGCCCATCCCGTATAATGTCTTCTGTTAATTAGTTTGTCAGCACTGTTTTAATATCGCCTAATGACTTCATATTTCAGGCCTGACATTAAAGGGATGCTGAAAAGAAAAGAAATGGCCTTATCAGAATGCAACGGTTTAATGGGAGATGTCCTCCCAACACAAGGCAAGGTCAGGGATTGCCAAAGCCGCTAGAAAGAAGACCAGGCTGCTTTGGTGGCAGTGGATTGTGTGCTCTGGAGAGTGCTCCTAACACCCGCTAACACTCCCCTGTCCCTGCTTAGTTTACACTCACACTTAGTGACTTTAAAACTGGGTTGTCACGGTGGATCTGATTTTGCTATTAAAATTTCACTCAGCTTCTGATAAAGGAGAACTTTAGAAGGCAAAAACAAAGCCTGTATAAAAAGTTTTCTTAGACAGGCTCTTGAAATGTTACAAGCATCTTAACCGCGAGACCATATTCCAAAGCATAGAATCTGCAAAGGCCTTAAATGTCTAATAAAGGCTTGGATCCTAGATGAAATGTTGTAAGGGGTTTTGTGATGCAGTGTAGCACTGCTGAGTTCTGGATGAGCAGGACAGAGGGAGACCTGGGTAACCTTTTAGCGCTGCTGTCTGTCTGAGCGCTACACAGCTGACCGGGCACCGCAGGGAGTCGTGAGCCTGATCTGCATTCTGTCAGAACCCAGCTACAGTATATAAAGAATAGGTGCCAAATGCTGTGCTGAACTTATGACAAGCCCTGTCAAACACACCAGGAGCAGGGGACCAGCAAAGAAGTGTGGTTTAATGGCAAGTAGACATAAATCAGCTTAAGGAGAGCATTATGATTTGCATGACCTAGAGTACGAGTTTTATAGCACACATTTAATATCACATATCTGTAAAAGTTCAAAGGACAGAAAAAATCACGAGTTAGTTGTTATGCATTTTATAATTCAACATGAAAATCTCTTTCATGGGCGGTGGTGTAGTGGTTATCATGGTCGCCTCACAGCAAGAAGGTCCTGGGTTCTAATCCCAGGGTTGGGGTCTTTCTGTGCGGAGTTTGCATGTTCTCGCCGCGCTTGCGTGGGTTTCCT
>JAOTQW010000002.1:11234080-11245603 GCA_026260075.1 Sisor rabdophorus | reverse complement strand
TCCAGCAGACCTCTGTGACCCCGAGTTCAGGAATAAGCGGGTATAGAAGATGAATTAATTAATCTCTTTCATATAAAAACCATTTACAATTACAAAATTTAGCAGAGCAACATTTACCTCTGCCATACAATTGAGCAATCGGTAGTTCAGCGACCCAACAGTGACCCGAGTTGGGAAATAAGAGGGTATAGAGAATGAATGAATAAATGAATTGATTCATTTTTGTCTTTTAGTCATTGTTTTTATTAATGTGAGTAAGATAGACAGGTGAAAGATCATAAGTTTAATTGATCTTCAGTCAGTTCAGTTCATTTAACATAACACTCTTCGAAAAGAAAAGAATAAGATGCTAATTTGTTTGTATTTCTGTTAAATGGCAAAAATTTAAGTGTTTCCATGTTAAGACAGGCTACACTAATGTGTATATTAGTACATTCATACCAAATCGAAACGAAGAAAAATTAATCTCTATGAATAAACAAATTTTTCAAGCAAGAACTAATCCAGCCCAAAACCTTTCTTTTTATGAACTGATTGAAGGATGGAAGTCAGATTAGTAATAATGAGCCAATGTGCTCTACACTAACTTCTTCTTCTTCTAGTCAGTAATGAAGGGTAAACCTAACAAGCCCCAGAACCAAAGAGGAGAAACCTTTCTCCATCTGCTCAGTCAGCTGAGAAACCTCCATATGGTTTTGCACGTCACCCCCAATCATCCACTGCACAACCACATATCCAGTTCACTGCTAATAGCCTTCATAGTCATCCTTTTGATGACTGCCTGGAGCAGATGGATTAGCAGGGTGAATGGATAATCAAACCTTCTGATCAAAACAAGTACATAGTGACCAACTGAGTAACAATGGCATAGCTGAATCAAACTAAAAGATCTTTCTGTAATCCCCTAGGTGGGAAGTCCTTAATCAGGCTTAAAGCCGCTTTAATCCGAACAAGTCACTGACATCCTTCAAGTTCGCGGAGAAACAGAAAAAAAAACGAGACAAGGAGATAAAAAATGTCGGTGATGGTATAAAGAAAGGAAGTTGATTAAAAACAACACATTGGAAGAGGAGCTCATTGGCTTTATTGAGACTCTGGCATGCCTCCCTGCTAATTTGCGCCTATCCCTCTCGCGCCTCCATTCCTCTCTGCTGGATTCATAAATCTCGTTCCTATTATCCTGCTAATTAGCCGGGATTACAGGAGCATGTAATGCCCCTGCTTCCCAATAGATTGATTGGAAGATGGTCTCTTTGTTTTGAAATCACTTTCTGATTGATGTACAGAGTCCTAGTTTGCAATTGTAATAGCCCAGATGTTAACAATCAAATGTGTTTCCGCTTCAAGAGGTAACAGTCTGTCATGAAAGAGGAGTTAGCCGAGCGTGTAACGACACCTCAATGAAGTGCAAGGGGGGAGAGGGGAACAGAGGCTTTGATGAAACATGCTCTGTGGCCTTATACATCTTGGCAGAAATTCTTCAATCACCCGTGATCTGTGAGAGGTGTATCATATTAGAATCAGACAGAGTTTTTTGCGTTTTTTTACATGGTATGATGCGTCACACACAGAAATTGGTCTGCTAAAATCAAGAACAGACACAGATAAATGAATATTCAAGTAAATACTGTGACTGTATGCCTCACCTTTGTATACTGTGTTTTTACTGGTTAATGTGTTAATGCCACAAAACCCACTGCGTGACAATATTAGGACTGAGAAGAAAATGTTTTGAATTTATTACTTATTAAATAATCATTTAACCCTAGTCTATATCCGCTTATTCCCTAATTCAGTAATCAACACAATGTGCTTTGTTGTTAAGATAATATGAGCTAGTGCTAATTATGCACTCGCTTAATTACATGGTTGGCTGTAAAAAAAAGCCCATTATTAACTGTCCGTGATTAAGGTAGAGCAGAGCTTAAGGTGTTCGAATGCTATTTAAAATCCGGGTTTGATTTCCAGCATCACCAAGTTGCCACCGCTGGTCCCCTGAGCAAGGCCCTTAAGTCTTAATCGCCCAGTTGTATAACAGAGATTAGAATTTTAGTCAATCTGGATAAGGGTGTCTGCCAAATGCTCTTATGTAAATGATACTCCTGCATCAATGTAATGTATTTTTACATCTACAAATGTAGATTCTTGTTCCTGGCAGACAGAATTGGAACCTATGATACCTTCTGCCTTTGATGGCAAACCTTAAACTTAATAGGATGTGCGTTCTGGGATACTACTCACGGTGGTGAAGAGTTTGTTGTTTAAGTGACCATATCCTTTCTTTCAGCTTGAACGCGTATTGCTGTCTTAACACTAAAATTTATTATACACTTGATCCATATCACCCAGCTTGCATAAAAGTCATTACATAGATTATTTTTTTGGTTAAAATTTTCAAGCTAACATCAAACACTTTTGAAGCTCTTACCCGGTAAAGACTTGTGGCTAATGTAAAACACCAGTAGAGGGCAGAATTGCCTCACTAAAACTAACCTCACCTTTTCTGACTTCTAATTTTTTTCTTTCCTTTCACCTCACCAATAAATCACTTTTCCCCATCGTTAATGGCTATAGAGGCAGATCATGAGTGAGCTATCTGTGGCGTAATAATTTAAGCAAAGATCCCCCAAACTGATTGTGGTGAAAGGTTATTTATTTCAACAATAATGTGACCGGAGGGGGGGGGGGGGGTTCACAGTGAGATTAGTGTGCAGTTACTGGGGGCTGCTGCACTTAAACTGGAAAGCGTGGAAATTAGGTTCACATAGGCAGTACAATGACTGGCTTTACTCCATCTTTTTGCATAGACTGCATGCTGGGATTTCACAGGTGTGTGTGTGTGTGTGTGTGTCTGTGTGTCTGTATGGTGTGTGTGTGTGTGTGTGTATGAGAGAGAGCCTGGGTTTAGGGGTATAGTATGTAGATGTTAATTAGAGTTTTCAATGTAATATTTACACCTTAAGAAATGTCCTGTTTGTCCCATGGCTGCTTTAAAAAACAATGTAAATAATATTATCCGCTTCCTCTTCTGTTATTTATCATTGCATTATTATTATTATTATTATTTACTTTTAACATATTCAAATGCTATAAATAAATATCTGCCTGCCTTTTCTCCAGTTTATTCATACAGTTAAATTTATTTATTTCATACGTTTATTTTATTACATTTATATTTAGTTTTCATTGTTTTTCAGTAGATTCATTGTTTTTATGGGTGGCGCATAGAAGTGAGTGTAAGTGTGTAGGTGTTTATCTGTGTGGCCCAGCTATGGACTGGTGACCTGTGTGCTGGAATAGGCCCCATGTGTGCTGGAATAGGCTCCAGCAGTCCCCGTGACCCTGAGAATAAGCGGGTATAGAAGATGAAAGAATGAATAAATGATTTCACAATTTGGTATAATTTTACAGACGCCCTTATCCAGGGGGACCTACAATTATCAGGAGGTTAAGGGTCTTAATTAGGGGCCCAGCAGTGACAACTTTCTGGTGCTGGAAATCTTACCCCCAGTTTTCCAATCAGCAGTCCAACACTTTAACCACTGTGCTACCACGTCCCAGTCTTCTTACTTTAATTGATAGATTTATTATTAATCATTGTTCATTTGTAGTGGTTAGCACGCTCACCTCACAGCAAGAAGGTTCCAGGTTCGATTCCCGGGCAAGGCTTCTTTTTGTGCAGAGTTTGTATGTTCTTCCTAAGTTTTTAGTCCAAAAAACATGTACATTTGGTTGATTGGTGATTCTGCTTAAAGTTTATCATTGTATTTTTTGCATAAAAGTTAAAATGTTTTAACACATAACACACAAATTAAAAACAGTTTATTTATAGGTTGTTTATGCTCATGCAAAATCAAACATACCTACTGAGACTGTTTTCCATAAGACTCCAATTTTTTTTAATGTCCTTTCTCTCTCTCTCTCTCTCTGTCTCTCTCTCTCTCTCTCTTTCTCTCTCTTTTTTTCTCCCTCCCTCTTAATTCCTGCATCCCGAATATGAAGAGTTGCTTTGACTCAAGAGCAAGTCCCCTATGATCTCTGTGAAACCTGTGCTGTCTCGGAACCTGGTCCTGCTGTACCTATTGTGTCTGGATGACGTGACAAATGGTGACATCCTTCTGCTCTCCTTCTGGTTACTGTACATTTTGCCTCATGATAATAATGGTAACACAACAGACACTAAGAAAGATAAACATGAGACATGACAGAGATATTAGACACTATTAATGCTGATAGATCTCGGGTTAAGACATGTTTGCTTGTCCTGTTTGCTAATCTATCTACTAGTTATCAAAATAGTTGACATGTTGACTGATGGGGCGGCGCAGTGGCGTAGTGGTTAGCACAGTCGCCTCACAACAAGAAGGTCCTGGGTTCGAATCCTGGGCTCAGAGTCTTTCTGTGCGGAGTTTACATGTATTCCCTGCGCTTGCCTGGGTTTCTTCCGGGTACTTCGTTTTCCTCCCACAGCCCAAAAACGTGTGCATTAGGTTGATTGGTGACTTAATTGGAGTGAATGTGTGAGTGCATGTGGTTGTGTGTCTGTGGCCCTGCGATGGATTGGCTCCAGTAGACCCCCGTGACCCTGAGTTCGGGAAAAAGAAGATGAAGATAGAAGATGAATGAATAAATGTTGACTGATGCTGGGGTTTTAAAAACAAATAAGTATACTTCGGATATACCTTGGTCAAATAAAAAAAAAAATACTATAGGACGGCGTACTATATAAATACTATAGGTCGTGGTGGTGGCGTAGTGGTTAACACGGTTGCCTTACAAAAAGAAGGTCATGGGTTCGTATTCTGGGCTTGGGGTTCTTTCTGTGCAGAGTTTGCATGTTCATCGGGGAGAGTTTGAAGATGAAAAAATAAATGAATGAATGAATACTTTAAATGTACATTGCTCAGTGAGAGAAAACCAACATAAAAAGTTAAGCGACATAAAAGCCTTGATGCTCTTTTTATGAAAAGTAGCCTGTGATTGATAACCTGTCAGTTATTAGAATAATCAGGATGAATCCTGGCTGGCTCAGCTGAGCTTACCCACCTCCCCCATTTTTTATGCCCCCCATATCAGCCCAACACATCCCCTCACCATTCAAAAGCTGTAATTGAATGAGTTTTTGTCATTATTGTGATTAATCATATTAATTTGTACTAATTAAGAGATGGTTTAAAGTGATGACAATTAGATTAATGAAATTAGTTTTAACTTTCTACCACCCCCACCCCATACCATCGCATCTCGTTCCTTACCTTATAGCACAAAAGGGAGAGAAACCATAGCAGGACTGTTATGAAACAGTTGGCAATCTAGATTTTTGGACTAATTGAATGTCTGATTTTATTAATGATGAAATTTATAAAAGTCCTTGGGGGGAAAATTAAAGCAGATTCAGCTGGTGTAAGAGGGGAAATTAATTAAAATTCCTGAAGATACTCTTCATATTAAAGGCACAGGGCCTCCTCAACCCTTGGTCTGAGAGTTTGGCATAGCATGCTCAAGCTGTAAAGGAAAAATATAGGCCTCTAAGTGCTTTCTAAGATGGGCTTTATAGATTAATGACAGAGGACAGTGATTGGCTAAAATCTAAACCAATCACATGAGGTAGATTTTATTTTTGTTTTTCAGCTTCTAGGGAAGATCTGTAGATATGGGAGGCACGGAATAGACTGTCAGCATGCACAGCATTATCACAGAGCTGGAAAGTAGCATGTTACATTTCTGGCAGACGCATGTATTCAGAGAATCTTACTTTTATTTTTTTTCCTCCTAACTGAGCAGTTAACGATTACGGGCTGTGCTCAGGGACCTAGCAGTCCCGCTTAGTGGTGCTGGGAATTGAACCGATAATCTTCTGTTTAGTAGTCCAAACCACTAAAAAAATGACTCCTGCAGGGCACCTGGAATTTTCTGAAGCTTCTTATCGAATCCTGTAATTTGTTTCCAACATGATCCCCGTGTCACACTGTAAGATGACAGGATCTCATAATGTCAGACAAGTCAAAAACCGACACACACACACAGGAAGATGTATCCAGAGTTCATTCATTCATTATTCTATACCGGTTGTTCCCCAATTTTACATGTTTTTTGGACTGTGGGAGAAAACAAAAGTACCTGGAGGAACTCAGAGAAAACATGTAAACTCCACACAGAAAGACCTCATGCCCGAGAATCTAACCAGGAACTACTTGTTGTGAGGCGACTGTGCTAATTGACTGTCAGTGAACAGCAAAGACAACAGGTTTTAGTCTAGGATTACAGACATTTTTGTCTTGAACGATCAGAAATGCACAGTGTAAGTCTGTCTTTATGTAGACAAGACTAGTTAACCTACAGCTGCACGCAATCCTAATCAGGTGTTAGGCCATGCTTGGATGATTGACACTTCCGGCAGCCCGTGTCACACTGGGCATGGTGTGCGGGGAGGGTGGGAGTTTGACACTCGTGTTGGATGGACCCTGGCTGCACTTCTCTGCTTTGCATATTCACAACACTGTCTACTTCTCCACAGGCCAATTCATAATTAACAGCTGTTGAGTTGTCAAAAGTGGCCCTGGCCATGGCACATGCAAATGCACTTGTATTCTTACACTGGACCTTTGTGCCATGCCTGGATATTATAGGCCGTGATCTCTGTCTCTTTTTCTTTCCCCCTCTCTTTCTCTAATTCTCTCAGGTAAGACTAAGACAAACACACACACACACACACATACACACATGAAATGATAGACATGCTTTTGTAATCTACAACACTGTGGTAATCTGTGCAAAAACTAGTCCAGGCTCCACCCCAGCATGCCTCCCATCCTCATCCCTCTGTCATGTCCCAGTGCTGGCATAAAGACCCTCCTGTCTACAGTAGATTTTGTGTTTGTGTGTGTGTTTGGGGTAGGGAGGGTGTTGTTGGGCAGTATAAAAATGAGGTCTGGCACCCTGCCGGCCAAGCGCTATGTGTGTTTGTCATGCCTGTTTAGCCGAAGTTGAAATGTAAATATGGACCGTGGGAGATTGGTACACCGATATGCTGCTTGAAATTCTAATAAACAGGTAGCTGTCCACTTGTAATAAATGATACCCATAAAAAGTAGCGTGATTCCTTTAACTGATAAAATGAAAAGTAATTGTTTGCGCTCACACAAAATTAATCAGATCAAAAACAGGGGTGATCATTTAAAAAAAAAGACAGGGGGTCTATACAATATAAAATATAAAATGTGATAAAGTGTTGGCTATCTGGTGGCACGGTCCGGCAGTTCAAATAATACAGAGGGCTAGTATTCCAGAGCTGAAAGATAGCATTATTGCATATATTTAACGTGTGTGGATGTTTAGTCAGAAAAAATGCAGGTACACAAAAGGGGGTTGAAGGAGACAAGGTCACAAAAAATGCAGAGAACCTTTCCGACTGACAGAATAGGAAAAGAAGTAAACACAGTGAAACTTTTAGCCTCTAATACTTATATGATCATTTTTTTCCGTAGTGGTGTGTAAAAAGTGTCTGAAAGTGAAATGTATCCATGACTCCTATTCTGTAAAGATCAAAATAATTTATTAACACTTTTAATACAAGATTTCAATTAATTAATTCCAATTTTATTTGTATATGTTGTATAATTATACACTGTACAATATATATATAGTTATATAACCAAACGGTGTCAGACATGGCAATGGTGGGGCTTCAACCCAGGTCTTTTTGGTCTTCCTTGATGGTGATGTGGCATAAACTCCAGTCTTACTGATATTCCTTGGCA
The DNA here is from genome assembly GCA_026260075.1 of Sisor rabdophorus. Classification (NCBI taxonomy): domain Eukaryota; kingdom Metazoa; phylum Chordata; class Actinopteri; order Siluriformes; family Sisoridae; genus Sisor; species Sisor rabdophorus. Next base: position 11,237,843 of record JAOTQW010000002.1, on the reverse strand, counting down.
GCGGTGGATCTTAAATCCAGGTGTTCCTGGTCTCTCGATCCACAACTCAGCACGATAACCATTTGAGCCACCACTACCCCAATTGAACTTTGTTAGAAATAGTACATCGAAATTTTTTCCTCTTTTTATTGTTCAGCATTGATGATGTCATAATATTTTATCAAAAAGACTATTACAGGTTGGTATTATTACTGTAGCTTTCATAAATGTAACCCCTAATTGCTCAGTTGTAAGTCACTTTGGATAAGGGAGTGTGCCAAATGCTGTAAATGTAAACTGCAAAGGTATAAGGGTCTTGCTTAGGGGCCCATATCTTCACCACCTCTCACTCGGTTGCAGTTGACACACAAACAATACTGCATCAATACAAAGCCACTTCCATACTGACACAATGGCTTATGGTCCAAATATGATAGCACACCTGGAGAGTTCCGCGTACACAGTAAACATTTTGTATTTTCACAGCTTGGACTCCCACCGCAGTTACTTCAGCCAAATCCTCCCTCTCTGCTCCCACTTTTTGCAGTCTAAACATCCTACAAATACAACACCATAAAGCTGGCCACCGGCCTGACCTGCATGTTTTCAACAGCATGAGAGAGAAAGAGAGAGAGAGAGAGAGAGAAAGGGTGTGTGTGTTTATGTTCGTATTGCCTTGAGGGAGGTATAACGAAGACTAAAATTTATGGAATTTTTTAGTGCTTTAGTCTGTACAGGTGCCAAACATTAACACAGAATGAAACAACAACAAATAATAAAGAACATCAGGTAAAAGAATAAAACAGACGAGGTGCAACATTATAGAACAATTTTAAACAGCAGGATAATGATTATCCACACATCTCAGTGTTTTCCTTTGATGTCGCTAATACCCCTAATTGTATACTGCACAATAAATTGCACAGATAATATAAAAAGAGCTCCCAATAGTTAAAGTGAAAACACACCGAAAAGCCCTTAACCCTGAAAAAGCTGATACACCATTGCATCTGCTGATAACGATGATGATGATTCAACACCATTTGACCAATCAGAACAAAGAATTCAACAAGATTTACTACAGGTACTTCCGTCATGTCTTTGAAAACTTGCTAGATAAATATATCACATATTATTCAGTTGCCGAACTATTCTCGCCATGAGTATCCGGGTCAAGTATCTGTCAGCCTCGCCTCTCTCCTTTAAAGCCACCTGTTCCTCGGCTGATCAGAAGATCGTGCTGTCATATTAGACTTGGAACCAAAGGGCCCTGATGGAGCCACACACGGCTCACCATGTCATTTTAACCAATCAACAAGTCTGCAGTCGAACAACTGTCTGGATTGCCTCCACCAACCAGCACACACACATACACATACGCACTTCACTCTAGCGAGGCTCAGCTGCTGTAGCGACTGTCTCGTCTGGTTAAACGCACACGATTGTGACTGAAAGGCAGAAGACGCCGAAGCGAGGCCACTGCTTTAGAGCCGTTTCCCTTCAACGGCTCATGAACACCTCTCCAAAGCTTGGTTCACTCTCTTTCTTCATGTTTGGCAGGTTTGTAATGGAGATAATTGTACAATAAAAGCTATTCTCTAAATCACTTCCCCTCTGTCCATACAAGATTGATCATGGAACTGATTCTTCGACCAGCGTAATTTTCATATTTAATGAGCGTGACTCCAAAACTATTACACTAATTAGTCAAATCTCACATATCATTAATGATGCTTACAGTAATTAATATTGTATTTAATTAAAAAATGACCCATTTCAGTGGCTTGCACAGCTTCACTGGCTGACTAGCTTGCCTGGGGGTGTAGTGTGTGCGTGTGTGTGTGTGTGTTCTGTGGGGAGGGGAATTTGAAAGAGGAGATGATGATGAAGAATGAGGTGGGATTTAAGGGTAATGTACGTTACTTGGTCAATTTTATAGTTTTTTAAGGCTTTTTAAATAGAATTTTAGATCTCCATAAAAATGTATTATGACAATAAGAGTTTTAATGTTCTCCTTTTTTAAAACGTATACATTAAACATTTATATTTGTTTTTCCCATGATAGTTAACTAACCAGTTAGGTCTGAATGCATCAGAGAGGTGTGTGTGTATTTGTGTTTACTTGGAGATGCTCGATCACAGCCTAAGCAGTTGGCCCACCTGATTAATGGGACTCCCCCCCGCCCTTCTTTCCATTCCACAGTGCAGAGACTGGAAAATCTCCAGTTTACACAAGAATTGCCTGAAAAATGAGATCTGTGACTACATTCTTTTCATTAGCAGCGTTCGACAGCGCGGCACTCAGGAGAGAGCAGCAGCCTACTAATGCTTCACTGTGCCACAGCCTCAACAGCTGTTAACAGCTCTCCTGATTACCACCCACATTCATGTCACAAACAAACCTGCTCATTGCATTTAGACAACAATTAGAGAGAGGAAAAACAAAGTTGGTAAACTTGAGGTGCTCCAGGCGCAGCGAGGAAGAGATGCGAGCAGCACAAGAGAGAGAGAGAGAGAGAGAGATGGAGTGGATTGAGATGGAAAAAAATTAATACGCATAAACGGTCCATAATGATGAGGCCAGCTGTACATCCCTATGAGGAAAAACCTCACGTTCTAGATAGAACAACCTGATTATAGTCGTGCTTTTTCCCCTAGCTTTTGAGGTCAGCAGCAATACATCGTTTTAAGTAAAAAAATATATATGTCAAATTTAGTACAGCCACTATTAGTGTAGACTAGAGATGCACCGATACAATTTTTCCCTGTGTTTTTGTGGGTTTACTTCTAGAAGTTTGGTTTACAGTTCAAAAACACGTATCTTAGGTCCTAAGTTGCCTATGGAAGTGAATGTTTGTGTTTGTCTGTGTGACCCTGTGGTGTTGTATCCCTCCTGTCTTTTCTCCAGCAGGCCCATGTGATGCAGAATTAGGGAAATAATTGGGTGGAACATTGTAGATTTTCACTATTTATTTAAAAATATTTCCATACTCTTGATCTGACATTCTTTCACAGTTGCCAGGTGTCTTTGTATACTAAGTATTACTTCACAAGGGGAATCAGTCTTTGGTATATGTACAATAGCTCAGTATCAGCATGATTACTCGTTATTAGAATTTATTTATGGTTAAAGCTAAACACTATATTAGCAGCAGATCCTTTTAATATCTAAAAGCAAGTCGAGGCATCTAAGCATCAGACTCATTTGTTCATCCCATTCCAAAGATGCCTGAGCGGATGAAAAAAATCTTCATCATGTTTCTCAATCCATCCAAATTTTTGCCAAGAAAAAGACCACACATGCTCTAAATGATGTAATTCATCAGATCAGGAATTTTGTTTCGCTCCCTGATCCCGTTCCGTGCTCACATGCCCATTGTATGTTATGTACTTTTGGCAGGGGACAGCGTGTCAGCCTTTTGCACTCGGACCTGCCTGTGCGTTCTTTAAACTTTCTCAGTATTTTGTGCTACAGTATCTCTTCTTTTAGTACCTTCTCTAGTGATTAGCATGGTCACCTCACATCAAGAAGTTCCTGAGTTTAATTCCTGGGCAAGGGGTCTTTTTGTGCAGAGTTTGTATGTTCTGTTGTTGATCCGGTTCAATTGTTGCGGAAATGTGAAGAGCTACGTAGTATATATAATCTCCAGTGAGATTCCTCCTTCTCTTGTCATGCAGAAAATTCACTGACGACGCATGGGTCTGATGAATGCTAATCAGAGACAGATAACACATCCATCCATCCATCCATCCATCCATCCATCCATCCATCCATCCATCCATC
>JAOTQW010000002.1:11208698-11225008 GCA_026260075.1 Sisor rabdophorus | reverse complement strand
GATAGGCTCCAGCAGACCCCCGTGACCCCGGATTAGGGAATAAGCGGGTAAAGAAGATGAAATGAAAGAAGATAAAATACAATTTAATGAAATTTATGCTGGAATGAAAATCTTTCTTGCATGACAGAAACCTTTGACCATGTGTTCAGAGCAGGTGCTTTTTTTAAGTTAATTACTTTAGAGTTTGTACTATGTACCCTGCTCAATGTCAAATCCTCTATCCCACTGCTTCGGGACGAAAGCAGAGCTTCAGGTGACTGGCCACTATCAGGCCCAAGCCTGTCCTTCGCCTCAATGACCAGGCTTGCTGCTGGCCATCCATATTTTTTCATTACAGTGCTCATATGTTTTATTTATGCACTCTGTAGTCTGTCCAGTTCTGCCAACACTACCCCAGGCACAGGCATGGGCAGCAGTGCCAGAGAATAAGGGACATGAGCGGCAGATGCCAGCTAAGAAATTGGCTACAGGGTAAATGCTACGATGTGGGCTTTTCAGGGCTTAGTTGAGCCAATAAATCTTTGGTCCAGATCCACATCAAACACATTACCAGAATTCACTATCCAGGGACATAACCCCAGGGGCCATTGCAGTCATAGGGGCTGTTTATTGATTAAGACCTGCCCTTATAACTTAATATTTTATCTGATTATTTCCATGAGTCCTGTCACTTCACTCAAAAGGGGATCAATGGGAATGTCATCTCGGCAGGACGAAAGTCCAAGCTGGACTCATCAGATGACTGACAGCCAAGGGTCAACAATGAGGGGGATCACAGAGCTTTGGATACACCAAAGTACAAGAATAGTGCATAGTGCATATTTTAAGCATAGTTTGTGTGCGTATGTTTGTGTGTGTGTTGGGGGAAAATTTGGACTGAGAGACACAGAAAAGTGGAAACAGGAGAATACTCAAACACAGACAAATGCAAAGGACCAATGCTGACAAAGAAAGAGTAAGAGAGAAAGAGATATCAAGTGTAGTAATCAAAATGAAAAATGGGTCCCCGGCTACTTTAAACAAGAGCTAATTTATCACCAGAAAGTACGGATAAGTAGGCGAGTTGTTGCCGTTCAGTAAGTACCCGTTCTGCACCAAATTATTCCACCCCTGCTTGCGTGCAACCATAAATCATACACTTCCACACATCTTTTCCCATTAGCTCCTATGCTAGGCATGGGTGCGTGCTCAGCTACCAAACACAGACTAATAGGCTACAACTTTTAATTTTTACAATGCCCCAAGTGCCCCATGGCCACCGCCCCCAACACAAACCTTTCATTTGCTTTCCCCCCGCAAACACAATTCACACAGGAGCATAAAGCAATTCCGATCACCATCAACCAGCAGTAATCTCTTGATTGTGGCACAGGAGTGTTTACTGGCCTTCTCACAGCAGAATTCCAGGGTGGCTTTGTGTTTTGAGGGCCATTCAGCATGTGGTAGAGATAGAGTTGATCTCTCGCCATCGGGGACTAAGGGGTCATTGCCTTCTACGGTAACAGGCAACAGAGTCTTCTGTTTAAGCAGAACTACACAGGGAATCCTAAGCTTGTAATCGTTAGAACAATAGCAATGAGAATAAATGAAATCCTTTTTATACTTAATTTTGCTTAAATTATTATGGATTACAAGTGTGAAAGTCACTTCTTTGAAGACTTTAAAGATTTTTAGACATAAGAATTCATTGTGAAACAGTCAAACCAAGGGACAAACATTCTACAAACGGTTACTTTGTGTGTATACCGTGACCTGTTATAAAGGCCATCGACCTTTCGCTCTTTACAACCTTGGGTTGAGATTGAGTAAATTACTTTTCACATTTACGGCATTTGGCAAGCGCCTTTTGCAGAGCATCTCACATCTATCTCAATTGTTTTATCCAGGTCTTCTTTAAGGGCCCAGCAATGGCAGCTTGGTGGTGCTGGGAATTGAACCCATGAAGTAAACATTAACAACTGAGTTACCACTTTTAAATTTACATGCAAATCCATGGAAAATAGTGCAAATCTCCGCAAAACAGACTTACACACACACGCACATACATTTTCTGTTGTTTGAAAAGTGCTAGTAGCTTTATTTCTTCACTGTGTTTTACTGGACTCCTTTTTTGGGGCATTTTTTGCCTTTATTGATAGGACAGAATGATGCAATAGGGCAGATAGAAAAAAAAGAGAGTGCGAGAGAGAGAGAAAAAGATGGGACTGGATCGAACCCAGGTTGCCAGAGAGCATGCAAATAAATTAAGTTACATTTAGAGACAGCATAGAATTAATTAGCTCTACTAATAACAGGATACGTGAGAGGTCCTATCAGATGTGTATGTAATTGTGCAAGACAGTGGGTTGCGGTAAGTTTTTCCCTTTCTACATTGTTAAACATCAGGTCCTAATAATTATGTAATATTTCATAAATATTCACACAGCATATTTTTATTCAAACAAATACAAAAGTGTTTAAAGTGGTTCTGTAAGGCCAAGTGCGCCCTAATCCACCACACCATGGTGCAGGCAAACATATGTAGTCCTACTGAACCACTTTTTTTATTTGTTCGCATGTTTATAAAAAGATCTCATAAAATACAGCTAATTAATTCTACGCTGTCTAGGTAACCCGAACCTTACCTTAGTAAGCAAAAGCAAAGTGTTGTGATCTGTCTGAGTTTGTATGTAAAACCCAAATTACACACACACACACACACACACACACACACACAAACCAAACCCACATGGTAACTAAGCAAATGTCCTCGTTAAGTAAAAAAACAGAGATACTGTATCTTTTTTTCCCTCTGGGGTGCATATGATTCCCACCAAGATATAAAAACATCTCTTTCACATACACACACCCGTTTCTGCGTCTCACTGGGAAATAAAAGAACAGTGTCAAACAGTATATTTATCACAGCTAGCGGCCTTAAGTGTATAGGAAGTCTCTCACAAACAAGCGAGGTAGCGCCAAATACGGCTCCCAGTCAAATGCTAAAGGGACCTAACAAAGTGATGGATAGAGCCTTTGACTTCCGAAAAAAGTGGCATGATGGTGTGGCATCTCTCCGCAGTTCTCGCGTTCACATTGTGACCAAATCTTGCTCCGTCCCTGTTTTATTGCGGTGACAGCATGAGAAATGCTTGGTTTTGTTCCCCCTACTGTTGCTATCCATCATCTACGGAAAGCCGGGGCACATTGCTGCATACCCCAACACACACACACACTTGCATCTCTCTCTTTCTCTCTCCTCCTTTCTCACATGCACACACAGCTTTGATTCTCGACCCCATTCACACACAGGTGTTTAAATTAGTCCCAACCTTCAGTACATAGCTTAAACTAAATTCCTCTGGCTCATTTTTTACAGCTTATGTGAGAATGCAGGATGAGGAGATATCTTGTCTCTGACTCACTCTCTGGCCCAAAAAAGAATTTTTGGATCAACACACTTCTATGAATTGGTAGTCATCTGATGCCTGCTGATGTTTAGGTATATACCTAATGGTGCAAACATGCTGTGTGGCTTATTCTCCTGAAGCTCCAAGTCTTCACTATTAAAGGGCCCATCAAATGCGTCAAGCACGAGTTGTTTAAATTGAAATATGTGTTGACTGTGTGTGTGTATGTACACCAGTGACATGCTTTGTATTTGGTACCTGGGCCTTCAGTGGGGTCAAGGCATTACAGAGAGATAGTCTTTGACTACCACCGCTACTGTACTACATACATCTGAAGCAGCTTAGAATTAATATTTATCAAAATAATATCACAAAATTATGAAAGGGTCGTCACTGCGGCATAGTGGTAGGCACAGTCACCGCACACCAAGAAGGTCCTGGGTTGAATTCTGTGCGAAGTTTGCCTGTTCTCCCCGCACTTGCACTGCGGTTTCCTCCCACAGTCAAAAAACATGTACATTAGGCTAATTTGTGATTTTAAATTGCCTCTGGACATGAGTGTGTGTGGTTGTTTGTCTGTGTGTGGCCCTGCGATGGACTGCAATGGAATTAATTAATAAATGAAAAACATAAAAATTACATTAAATAATTACATTTAAAGGCTGTAAGTCACTGTTACCTCCTCTGTCAGCCATTGTGGGCATAAAAATCCTAATTCAACTGTACCAAGATGTTTTTTAGTCTGTTTAACAGTGTCACTCTAATGCTGATGTCATCGCACACCAGCTATCGGGCTTTGAAAAGAGGATTAAAAATCTGATCTGTATAAAGTCTTTAATAATGTTAACCAATCACACTGCTCATATAGTTTAAGTTACATTGTCAGCACTACTCCTTCTAAAGGCTTCTGGCAGATAAAATAAAAAGAAAATAAAATAAAAACGAAATTCGATTGGACTAACAATCTAACATACACATACACATACATTGAGTAACATTTATTTCCGGGATTTGAACCCAGGACCTTCTTGTTGTAAGGCGACCATGCTAACCACTACGCCACCTCCCTGCTGTTTTAGGAGTTAAATCCATTAAAAAGTTAAAGCCTGGTTTATACCAACTTAGTACAGCTAAAAAATTGGGTTTAGATCCATATTCATTGAGCAAAAGGGTAAAAAAAAGGCTCTTGTTTGGCTATTGAGTGTCAATTAATTAATTCACTATAGCTTCAGATTTTTTTTTCTCCTGATGAAAATCTTACCTAATACAGTCATTTGTTCTTACAGCTCTTGTTCACCTTAATGTTCTGAGATGCTTTTCCTCTCAACATGTAAAGGTTAAGAGAATGGGCTATTTTTTTCTTAATTGCTTTGAGCATCAATTTGCGTTTGGACTCTCAAATGTGAAATGTTAAGCAGTTTTGAAAGTATTCTAACATTCGAATAGTAATTAATTAAGTGGGAAGTGGTAGCTCAGTGGTTAAAGTGTTGGTCTGCTGATTAAAAATCCATAAAAATTCATTAACTACACTTCATTGTGGTTACCGAACGCCACAGACAAAGAAATTTGACTGGAGCTCCAGATTGAGGGAGACAGACAGTTACTTTGTTTCTTTCTTTTGCGAATAATCACACCAACTGTTGTCATGTTCTCACCAAACTACTTTTAGGCCAATTCCAGCCTCGTGTCTACAGTCTACAGTCTTGTCCCTAATATCCTCTTTGGCAGCTCTGAAACTTGACTGATTAATTCATTCTTTAGACGAATGCTGAGACTAGGAGCTCTTCCTTTAAGAGAGTTCCTTTAAGAGACTAAACCTATACTTAGGTTTAGTCTCTTAAAGGAATACCTTTCTAAAATAATAGCCTGATTATTTCTTTGTCAGTCAAATGTACAAAATCAGCAGTGAAGCAAATCATTTTTCCCTTTACTGTTTACTGTTATGGCTGTCGACCCTGTCCAGGGTGTATCTTCCTGCCTTTTACCCTTTCAGAGAGCTGGGATAATTACATAATATTTATTTCATTTTTATTAACTATTCATTTATTCATCTTCTTCAGAACCACTTTAAACCACTTATTCCTGAACTTAGGGTCATGAAGGTTTGCTGGATCCTAAAGTGCACAGGGTAAAAGGCAGGGGGTACACCCTGGACAGGTCACCAGACCATCGCAGGGCCACATTCAGACAACCACACACACTTACATTCCACTCTATTGGCAAATTTAGAGTCGCCAATCAACCTAATTGACCTGTTGTTGGACTGCTGGATGAAACTGGCGTATCCGGAGGAAACCGGAGTGAACTGGAGGAAACCCACCCAAGCGTGTGGAGAACCTGCAAAAATAGTATAATATTTGCCATTGCTAATTGCTGGACAAATCTATTTTAGGATCAGGACAATGCTACTTAGTGAATCACACAGTGTAACAATACACCAAGAAATAAAAGACTGTTGGATAACTTCAAGTGTTGAGGACCAATTTCAATACCTCCCACCCAGCATCAGCTTTTTTTGTTTTCATGCACTATATTTTATCAACACACTACATATTTATTTTTGAAGCATTTAATAACTGTGCACTTTATATAATAATTTTATACAGAGCCCTACATTTACACAGGGTTGGGGGGGGGTTAAGCTACCAATCACTAAAGTCAAAAACATTGCTATTAAACCTGATTATATAATCAATAAAATATCCAGCCTTCTGATCTTGTGTTTAGGCAATGCCAGATCACCAGTGAGCAATCCAGTGAAAGCGTGTATGACATGAGCTCAAGTGTCAAGATGTTATCTCATAAAGGAGCTTATAAATGTACAACTCTCTCTAGACACATAAAGAGCAGCCATGATTTATGGCCATTGATTAGCTGCCGGAGGGTCTGACAGCTTTGTAGACAGCATCAACACTCTTTACACTGTCGACGTACAGATGTCTCTATAACTGATACAAACAGAGTTTTGAATGGAGCCCCAGATACTGAATGTCAATGTCACACTGTGTGTGTGTGTGTGTGGTTAAGAGTTCATGTACAATCTTTTAATATAATATAATACAAATATATTTGGAAAATTGATGTGGCACAAAAGGTTCCCTCTAGGTTTGGCGGGATAATGATGAAGATGTCATGTTTCTTAATCAAATAAGTTCATCAGCCACTCAAATCTCCCTGATTCTCTAGCTTGGTTCCCACAGTCAATCGGAACCCTTAGGAAAAGAAACCGCTGCCTCACCAATGGCGCCTAATTGTCTCCCGTGAGAATGGATAGCACGTCCGTGGTATAGCTTAGTTTAAAATGCAAAATGTGTACATTATCTGGAACAGAGATTCAGCGGCATCCATCACGCTATGCTAATGTGAGCGGCTGGTTAAGATATTCTAATATAAGCCACCCTGCGGATGTAGAGGAATTAACACAAACAGAGAGGGGGAGGTAGGAACATGGAGGGGTCAGAAGATAGAGAGGGACAGGGGAATGTCGGAGGAGACAGGATCTCTCTTTCTCACTCACTCACTCGCTCACTCACTCCCTTGCTTACTCTCACCTACACACACTAAAACAATTGTATTTAGATAAAAATGTCAATTATTCCTTCTTCAGCTCATGCCTGATAGCTTCGCATGCTCTCCATAGACTCAGACTAAAATTTCTATCATTTTCTCCTCTGGGAGGGAGCACCTAGTTTTTTTCCAGTTCTTTTGTTCAGACCAGCTCTTGATTCAGCCCACCGATGCTGCGAGGGAAGGTATTATTATCGTTATATTAATGTGACATTAATTGCTTTTACTTTTTCACTCCATTAAGTGTGCTCTATCTCTTTGGGAGTCAGGCCAGATGGTTTATCACTTCACCGCTGTTGCTAGCGCCATTAATTGGCTAAGACACTGGGCTATAAAATGATTGCGCTGCAGTGTTGAAAATGTTCATCGCACTAATTGAAAAGTAATTGTGGAGGTATAGTGCAACTGTCGCTCCATAAAGAGGCTGATTATCGAAGAGGAGCGGCATTGGCAAGTACGAGTCTGTTGTTTGGAAGCAATTAGAAGGTGTTCAAAGCAAAAATCCCACACAGGATCACACATACAACCTCCAACGAAATAACACAGCTGTTTCACTGCTTTCAGTATGCAGTTCAGGTCCTTTAGTTTAGCGTCTGGTATATTTCAATTATTATCTATCAAAATAAAATCGAACAAGATGTCATTACAGCAGTTTTTCTTTAAGCACATGTTAAAATATAAAATTGCTACATTTCATTAAAACATAAATATAATCTGTATTTATACATTCATGTATTTTACATGCACAACACTACTGCATCTGTGTCACCTTCAGGACGGTAAAAAAAACCCACACACACTCATTTCATATCTGTTATGACATGTCTGCCTAAATGACGCATGTGCATAATTTAGATATTTCAGCCATAAAACATTCGTGCAAAAAAGTTCAAGACAATTAGAAAAAAAATTAACGATTGCATTGTGAGCGGTGAGATTTGATTAATGAACGTATAAACTATTATGTGCAAGACCAACACATTAAAATGTTCAAATTATATTGCAAAATACCATTAAAGAAGTAATTAATCTTCTCATCTAGAAATATTCTACTTTCCCGTAGAAGCTTTTTATTGAATAGAAGCAGAACAACCAAATGATAGCATTTTGTGGGTTAAGGTGCTAGTTGCTGCGAGCCGATTAGCTGCAAGTTGCTGCGACCCAGTTGCTGTTCGATTCCTGGCTTGGATCCTTTCTCATCCCATCTTTCTTTGTCAGGTTCCAGTCCCACCTGGAGAGAAAAGAATTCTCTTTCCTTTCAATAAAGGCAAAACATATCTAAAAATGTAATCTAGAGAGATGTAACCGTTTTGGTGTCCTTACAAAAACGGTTAAGATATGTCCCTATGCCTGCTGTATATACCAAGTTCATTGTTTTTTTTCTGTATAAATTAAGTAGGTTAAGGATCATAGTTTGGTCCTAATTGTACCAGTAATAACCAGAGGTTACTAAGCTTTTTAAACAAATAACACCAGCTAGCATTATTATAAGTTGTATGGCCCAAACCTTCGCATACATGTTTTCTTAAGTTATTTTCCTTTCGTTTATGAGGTTAGATGTTTTGTATGTTTTGTACGTTTCTTGTTCATGCCCTTTACTTTATGTGAAGTACTTCCCTTGTGCATGTGTTATGTTTGTATTAGTTGTCAGTTCTGTCCTGTGTTCCTCAGTGTGTCTCTAGTTTAGTTAATATGTTTCCTTTTAGTTTATTGTATGCTATAGCCAGCTATTGTTCTAGCTAAGCTATTGTTCACTGTACCGCTGCCTGGTGAGCTAACTCAAGCTAAGTTAAGTCTAGTTTATTGTTTTATGTCTAGGTTCTTAAACTACTCGCTTGGAATTGCATATAAGTTCGTTACAGGATGGTTAAAAAGTAACTAGGAACATTAGAAATTGGTAATAAATTCCATATTTCTGATACAAATGTATTGAAACAAATTATACATGCACTTAATTACATAGGAAAATGAAGTCCTGTGTCCTAACTATCAGTCATACATATAGCAGATAAATTGACTCTGAATTCTCCAGTATTTCAATTTAGAGAATGTTTCCTTCATGATTTTAGTCATACTACAATAACCATTGATTATTCACCAGTTAATTTTCGCCTACCCTATAGATGGGACAAAAAGATATTTTTTATTGATCTATTTTACTAGTAAATGTCATGAAAACGTAAAGAACTAAGATCAGTATAACATGCTTGATTAATATATTGCTTTATAGATTGTGCCTTGCTTAACATTATAGGACAGTAGTACACCTAAAGGAACAGAGGTGTACAGGCTTACATGCAAAAATTGGAAGCTATAGAGTTGTATTCTGATCCAATTTGTAAATCAAACAAACCCCATGGGGTGATATGTTAGAGCAGTGGGTAAGGTGATGAACTGCAAATTGGAAGATAAGGGGTTTCCAGGACCCCTAACCACTCCATAATTTATTTTAATTAATTGTCGAATAAATACATTTAAATTTATTATAGGTTACTGTTATACCGTGACATGAAAACAAGATAAGGTGTGAAACTCACCATGATTCACAAAGTCAACGAGCAAGCACTCTCAGTAATATGTGGCCTTGCGAGTAAAGACAGCTGGCTTTGTTTCCACACCTCTATTGATGTAAAATCATGTTTGAAGTGTTTTCCCATTGGTGAGAGGTATTCGTTTAAGCAGTCATTACTAAAACAAAGCATTCGCCTGCTTATCAGATACCTAATCGACTTTTCTCTCGCCCATCCAATCCAGAATATTGACAGTCATTGACTAGTCTTTGTGTAAGAACGCGATGGTGAACTTGTTGTATAGGATAATGGTCAGAAAATAAAAGTATTAGTGTGTGTGTGTGTGTGTGTATGTTGGTGGCAGAAAGGATCTTATATATTGGTGCAAAACCATCATTGACCAATTTCTTTGGGTGGACATGAAAACGATTTTTATAAACGTGTGTATTTTTCTGCATCGCTTACCAACAACAGTTGAGAAGCTTGCTTAAGTGTGCGAGTCCCTGCATCAGTGCTGATGTGAACTGCTGTTGGAGTCAATACATGCTCCAGATCAAGTTTCTATGATGAATCTTACGTTGTGTGTCCTGTCTTTTTTTTGGTCTGTGTTATCACTAGGTCAATCCAAGCCCGAGTCTTTTCATCAGAGCTCCACAACAAGCACTTTGCCCCCCCCATCTCCCACTCTCCCCTACCCAAGGTCAATATCTTCAACAATTAGCCCAAGGAGGAGGAGGGGAATTTTAAGCATGGCCGCCCACCGTCCTCGGCTCTTCTCAAGGGCTCAGGGGGGCAGCAACAGTATGTCAGACTCAAATGAAAAGTGTACCCATTTTCTCTTTATGTCTCCATTTGCCACCCTCGTTAGGACCATTTGCAGACACTTAGAGGCACCCTGCATATCAGGACGGCATCCTGCCCTAGCCAGGATTGTCCCCCGTTCCACCTTCAGCTACTTAATGACAAGTACACCGTGTCGAACCTGAACTGTGCTGGCGTCAGGTGCAGCATGCAGTGCGGATATACAGTAGAGTTCGTTGAGTAAGGGTAATATGATAAGACGGCTACATTTAAAGCTGAAACACATCTATAAGCTATAGACATATTTTTAAAAATAACTATAAAATCTATTTTAAATAATATTTTTTGTATACATAACTAAACAACAACAACTCCACCACAACTTTTTAATTTATTAGCAAATAGTTTTGTTTCAATGCCGGACAATACCTTGGTAGAGCTTATTTTCTGAATGACCACCTCCACCCCCATGTTAATGTTATTTTCTCTTAGGATGAAATTTGGACTAAGTATAAGGAAACCTGTGCATCTGTAAAAATTGTTGGTTGAACATTGCCTACATTCTCTACAATCAGCTACCTACAGGAACATAGAAGAAAAAAATCTGCCACGTTGTATTTTGGGGTAGATTTAAGGCTGTAAGCACATGCATAAAACCATATGACAGTTCAAATAGCCTAAGCTGAGTCTGACTGAGCCACAGATAATACACTCTGCCCATTCTGCCCTCTCACACAATAATGCTAGGCAGACAGTGAAGTAAAAAATGAAACATATACCTAAACCCAATTCCGCAGACGTACATCCACACTCATAAATCTCTCCCTCATGCACCCTGACCCCCACCCCACCCCCACCCGCAGCCTTTTGCCACAAGCTTGTCAAACCAGCTGAGCTCATTCTGTAGAAAAATAGTGTCCAAAAAAGAAAACAGAGAAAGAGCAAAGCCAGAGCAAAAAGACATGGAGAGACAGCACGCAAAGGTGAAGTGTTGAGCCAAGAACAAGCAGCCCCCCATGTGACTGTCGGCATGGAGCATTACGGAGGAAATAAAAACACACAGTTTTCACACTTTACCATCTGCCCTGATCATCACAACCCGATAATTCTTTATGATCAAGTTACAATTTTTCAAAAAGCAAAGAGTTTAAAAAATAATAATAAATCATATTCTTGTACTTAGACAGGGTCAACAGTGGCATGACTGATGCTCTCCATCCTGTTCCTAACCCAATAACAGAAGCACTTATGCGTGAAAACATTTCGAAAATCATCTCTGTCGTATTGTTGCTTGCAGTCAAAGCCAAAGGACCCTAACCTCTACTGAACACACAATGAGGGCACTGTAATGCTGATGTCATGGATTCCTGGTGACTGAGGTAGACAGTAAGCCACCATCATTTGTAAAGCGGGACAGCTGTCCTCTTCTCTCTATCTCCCATGGCGAGCTTTAGTGGGCTTTAATTGGAAGGGGTTAGGAGGAAATCGACAAAGTTAAAACAGAGACTTAGTTTGACAAATGAGGTGAAGAAAAGCGGTACGAGCCTGCTGGCTGCAATTAGCTTTCTCAGAACTTAATGTGCCAGGGCACTCTCCACTCCGAGGGTTAAGACAGTCCAACAGTAAAGAGAGAAGAGGAGGGAAAAGCAGCAGACACTGTAATTACTCAAAATGGATTCTATAAAATGTGTATATACAAGGTGTCAGCAGGTTTTCGCTATTTAAACCTAAAACTTGATGATTTCTCAGTGCCACTTCAAACATGGTTCAGGACATGCAATATTGTAATATTTATGTAATATTGCCAAAATAGCATGCACAAAAGAACGACTAGCTGAGAGATGGATGGTACTTCTGAATAATAGTACACTCTTAAAAACCTTGGGTTGTTTAATGTTCCAAAATATGGGTTAGACATATTATGCTATTATATTGACTTATTTTATTGGGTTGTATGTTTAAACCAGTTGGATTAAATTTTACATTTGCAGCATAAATACGTGGGCAAGTTCATGTCACACAATTTTTGCATTGTATTTCTTTATGAAAATGCTATAAGCCTTTAGGCATTAATTTTGCAGAAATTTACCACAAATACAGATTGTCTATTTTTAACGTTTCAAATGTCGACAGCTTTTTGTCCATTTTATATCTCTGTCTAATGACACCAATGCTTGTTTTTAGCCAGGGCAAAATATTATCCATTTTATCTATAAACTGTTTAAAGATAAACATTGTTTGAATGTGGCATTGTAAAACTGCAAGAAATAACCCAATGTTAGTTAGTTACTTACCTACAGTTACAGTTTTACTATTACTATATAACAATATGGTCTTGAATAACTATAGACCGTTTTTGTATAAACACAATTAATTACTATCATATTTTAAAAGATATATTGCTAATCCCTGGACTGGCAAGCTTAGAGAGCTGGGATAGGCTCCAGCAGGTCCACCCTTCTGACCTTAAATTAACAGAATAAGCAGGTTAAAAGATGAATGAATTTATTTCTGAATAATATGCAAATCGTTTCCTAAATTTGACTGTCGGTGTGCCTTTCAGTGGGACAAAAGATTGCTTAAAATACTGTTTCATTTTAGTAAAAGAGAAGAAACAACCAGCTATAACCAAGCCAGTAATACTAAAATGGTTTAACATAGCTTGTAGATCTACTATAACTATACAAATAAATGAACCAAAAAAATGATTAGCTGTTCGGGAAAAAACCCATAATGCAGTAATAAGATATTTTCAGGAACACAAAAAGGTTTATAGATAAAAAGCATGCTGAAAGACTAAACGTCAAGCAATGATGCACATTAGGTTACTTACTACACAAAGTTCGCCTTGCATAGACACCTTAACGCTCTGATTCAACATGGCGGCTCTTTATTTTCCTCAGAAACAAAACCAAAACTGAAGAATAACTGTCCAGAGGTCGGTCCTACTTCTCTGGAGGCAAAAAGAATGAGAGTGAGCGATTTGCATAGAAAAGTTCATTGGGACATAAGGATGCGGTCGTAAAAATGAAGCAATAAAACTTTAAGTATGACAGAATATTAAAGAAGGCCGTAAATTTAAAGCAGGCGGGTGGAATCTAGACTGCAGCCGGTGACAACAGGCCACGACTCGGCCTGCTTAATGCAGCTGATGCTCTGAGGTGAGAGAAAGATCACTGTTTACACACCAGATGAACCACAACTTTATTAGGCTCACCGATAGACACAGATGACCCTACACTTCGTTGCTGCAGGATAGTTTTTGACCATGTATAATTTTGACACAGGAGAACTGGGTACAAAAATACCATTTTTATATTGACATTAGAGTTTTCACCCAATCACAAAAAAAGAAAAGTTATAGCATACCCTTTGTCTCAACTCATTTACCCCAACCAAGGTCTACAGATATAAATAAAGGGAAATGTTACTTGGACGTTTTAAGTCAGTGACCAACCTTGAGAGCTGTAATGTAACCACATATCACGAAAAGTGCTGAATCCTCTTTTATCTACGCTCGTGACATGCAATTCCTCCGTAGCATATTCACATTAAAACTAAACCTGACAAAGTTAAAGATTACAAATAAGAGGAATTGGATGTCAGGTACCCTAAAAGGCCACATTCAGCACTTTAACATGAAATGCGTCACATTTTAGCATTAAAAAATTTTGAAAGAAATTATTTCAAATATAAGATTTTAAAACAGTTTAAAAAAAGTTTTAAGCAGAGATATTTTAAGCAGAGATTCCTAAAGCTTTAAAAAAAAATGAAACTTGTGCAGTTCAACAGGTGGTCCATAGATGGAGCTCTTTTCATTAGAATACATTATACCCATATGACCTGCATATAATCCAGCTTCGAGATTTCATTTACCTGTCTCTTATTCCAGTCTTTTTATACTTTACTAACACATCAGACTGTCACAAGTTAAAGAACTACAATTGCCCATGATCCCCTGCAGCAGAATGACTTAATATATCCAGGATATATAGGAACTACAAAAAACACATGGAGTGGACAGAATTATTTAATGCATTCATATTTCCTTTTTATATTTCTATTTTTTCCAATAAACAGATGTCTTGTTCAAAGCAAGCATCAGAAAGGGACTACCAAAGGTAACACTGACCGTAAAGGTTTTAATTGGAGGGGTTTTAACCTGAATTCGCAGGCTTGTAAAGTTAGAGAAACAGATGGGACAATATGGGCCCTCAGTTGTAAGAAACGTGCCTGTGATCAATACAATGCTGAAATGTGTAACAATATTTCAATTTGTCAATTCTTCCTACACTAAATACAACTACAGCCTGGGACAGAAGCTCTTATCAAAAAGACTTGATAAAAATGTAAAAAACTCGAGTAATAAATAAACATACAACTTTTTTCATGTGTTTGGTGTTGGTGTTCAGTTCATTCATTTATTCATTCATCTTCTATACCCGCTTATTGGCGAGCTCAGGGTCACAGGGGTCTGATGGAGCCTATCCCAGCACACATAGGGTGAAAGGCCTGGTACACCCTGAACAGTTCACCAGTCTATCACAGGGCCACAAACACACAACCACGCACCCTGACACTCATTCCTAAAGACATTTTAGGATTACCAATCCATCTAATGTACATGTTTTTGGACTGTAAGAGGAAACTAAAGTACCCCGAAGAAACCCACGAAAGCGCTGGAAGAACATGCAAACCCAGGACCTTCTTGTTGTGAGGCGACCCTGCTAACCCCTACGCCACCGTGCCACCCACTGGTGTTCAGTTAAATGTTTATAATCTTTGTTTAAAAATACATTTGGTAACTCGCTGTTTGGACATCCGTAAGGATATTATTCCACCACAGGAGCAGGACTGAAAGTTTTGTTTGAAAGATGTTTTAACATAAAAACCAATAACCCTGGTGGCATAGTGGTTAGCATGGTCGCCTCACAACAAGAAGGTCCTGGGTTCGATTCATGGGAGAAAGCTCTTGTTGTGCGCATTTTGCATGCTCTCCAAAAACATGCACATTAGATTAATTGGTGACTCTAAAATTGCCAATAGGAGTGTGTGGTTGTTTGTCGGTGTGTGGCCTTGCGATGGATTGGTGACCTGTTCAGGGTTTACCCTTGCCCTATGTGTGCTAGGATAGGCTCCAGAAGACCCCTGTAACCCTGAGTTATGGAATAAGCAGGTATAGAGAATAAATAAATAATGACATATTTGCAGACATAAAGATAGATTATTTTATGCAATATAAAATTATAATTTGTCACTGTTATATTAATATACAGGTTACAGTAATTAAAATGTTTATTTTCATATATTTATATTTTCAAAGCCTCTCTGTTTTTTAAGTGACTTACACTTAGGTTTTATCTCACTAAGCGGTTGAAAGTTAAGGGCCTAGTCTAACGCTATAACACAAATACATAATACATAAAGGTAGATCAAACCCAAGGCATAAGCTAACTAAGCTGCTGCTTTAGGTATTTGTGGCCGCCATGGGGCACCCAAGAGTATATAAAATCCTAGATTTATTTTCATATATTTTGTTAATAAACAATAACAATAATAATACTGGTTGCCAGTCCATTGCAGGGCCATACATAGATGAACAACCATACCACACTCACGGCTATAGGCAATTAGAGTCACCAATCAACCCAAGGTACATGTTTTTGGACTTTGGGAGAAAACCTAAATGGACAATAGTAATTATAAAAAAATTGTAATATAAAATAATAAAAAAAAAGATAGAGTTTATGTTTAATATTTTGATTTGTAATTGATTTTATTGCACACTTTGTATACTGATAATTGTTTAACCAAAATGATTTATCTGAACACCATTTAGTTTACAGTAAACACACTGTCTGCTGGTTTATTAAGCCTCATTTTGCTACTCCCTAATAAATACCTGCTTATTCACTGAGGTGTGCTGGATCCTATCTCAGGACACATAAGGCAAAAGGCAGGGGACAGGTAGCCAGTCCATTACAGGATATTATTACACACACACACACACACACACACACACACACACACACACACACACACA
>JAOTQW010000002.1:11166813-11177419 GCA_026260075.1 Sisor rabdophorus | reverse complement strand
CACACACACAACCACGCGCACTCACATTCACTCCTATGGGCAATTTAGCGTTACCAATTAACCTAATTCACATGTTTTTGGACTGTGGGCGGAAACCGGAGTACCCGGAGAAAACCCACACAAGCGCGGGGAGAACATGTAAACTCCGCACAGAAAGACTCTGTGCCCGGGATTTGAACCCAGGACCTTCTTGCTGTGAATGCCACCGTGCCGCCCCAAAACTAATTTTAGTTATTAATAATTTATAATGCTTGGCTTAAAGCATTGGGAATGTAATTTAGTTTTTAAATTTTAATTTAAGGCAAAAAAATTCACAACTTTCATTCATTTATTCATTCATATTCTATAACCGCTTATTCCCGAACTCGGGGTCACAGGGGTCAGCTGGAGCCTATTCCAACGCACATAGGGCAAAAGGCAGCGCGTACACCCTGGACAGGTTGCCAGTCCATCACAGGAGATCACAACTTATCACAAATAAAGAAACTATACAGACCATCGTCTACATGGTTGAGGTCATAGGCTGCTGGTGACCTGAAGTACTCAATAAAGACTTTCAATCACTCTTGAGCACCCAATTGAATTCCAAAATAAGAAAACTGACACCCTGTGGCTTTAGTGGCCCCGAGAGGCATGAGCAAAAAAGAACCACAAGACCACAAGTGCACCATTTGAGACAATGGCTAAATTTCCTTCTTAAGTTCCTTGGTTATTCTTTATATAATTTAGAAGAGTTTATATAAACTATTTAAATATGTTTCAGACTGTTTTGTACGACTTTCAGTGGAGATGATATACTGTAAAACACAGAGAAATCTCACAGAGAGCCTGCTTCCTCTCCCTCTCTCTCTGGTGGAAAATGTGTTATCGCCTGCTGTAATCCTCTCACCTGTTAGCCTGAAGAACAGGTCAGCTTTGGTGTAAGGGGCAGTTTACTGCTGAGGGCACTGGAAATCTCTTACAAATATTTTATGTATTTTAATACATGCTACATTCTGGAAAATTAACCTATACAGTAAAATCCAAATGCTAATAATAGTCAAATAATTAATACAAATTTGCTAAAATATAGGTTTTAAAATATATTTACAAACAAATTTTATGTCTATCGCATTTCAAAAATTTAGACTATCGTTTAAATAATATACATAATATATACCATTAATATAAACATATATATATTTATAACAAACTGTCTCAGCAGTTCCTCAGCTTAAAATTCACTGCAATCAAAGCTTCTCTGGACACACTGAGAAATCTCGTCTTCTATGTCATGTCATATACATATTTGCATTTTAACATGAACAAGCATGCCACCATAACATATTAACACCAGTGTTTAATAATGTTATCTAGTCATGTAGCTTCTGTTAAAAAATTGCAGCAGGTTTGTAGTGAGCTTCTGTTTATGTTTGTTGATCAAAGTGTTTAGACAAAAGCCTAGACTGTTTATCATATATAGCATTTAAATCTGGTTGAAAATATTTTAAATACATTTAATACATTTTCTTGACTGGGAATGTTTTCTTGACTGCGCTGGGATAGGCTCCAGCAGACCCCCGTAATCCCCGAATTCAGGAATAAGTGGGTATAGAAGATGAATGAATGAATAAATGAATTGGTTAAAAAAAGTAAAAAAACTTTTAGACTAATTTTCTGGAAGGCCAGTTTCCTGTATAGTTTAGCTCTAACCCTAATGAAACACACATGAAGTAACCAAGATCTTGCTATACTTGGAACTTCCACATAGGTGTATTGGGACAAGTTGAAGATAAACACTGCATGACATCCAGGACGAGTTTAAACACCTCTGTTGTACATGCACAAGACCTTAGATTGTGTGTATAAGGGGAAGAACTTAAACTTTCAGATAATTGTGTAACACAGGGAGTGTTGTTGAAGCTGTCAAAGGGATAAGCTTTAAGCTTTGTACAAAACAACAACAGTAGCAACTCTGATAGTTTTTTTTATTTGGGCATCATAGTTAGTTTGGACAGGGGTACCACCAGCAATTTGGGCCCATATAAAAGAATATAAGGTTGGGGCCCACTACCCTATCCAATGTATATATACAATCAATGTATGGATTTTACTTGCCTACAAATGTTCTAATAAATATTTTCATAGCATGGTTACCCGTGGTTTCAGTCCAAATGTCCTACTTTATGTATAGATCAGAGAGACATGTATGGATCCTCTCGTCAAAGGACTGTAGCCGTTAGATTACATCAGTGTAATTTCTCAATAGTATCTTTTCCTATCATCTCAGCTCTGATCCTCTTCCATTGATCAGAGGAAAAAAAAACATAGTCCTTGACATTCGAGTAGATCTATTGATCACTTCCTCTTTTATACAGACGGGAGGAAATGAAGCAATTTCACAGGAGTTTCAGGTTAACTTATTGCATATTTCTAGGCACAGTCACTGCTTTTCTTTTTTTTTCCGATCATACTGAAAAACACAGCCAAATGTCTTTTTTCAAGGGGATACTTTTATAATGTCAAATGTGAACAGATAAATGTGGATGTACACTTTCTTTCTGAATTGTGCATTGAGCCGAGCCAATGGCAGCTCTTGAAATTGTGACAATTGAGTGCCAGTGGAATTTTATGATCTACTCAGCTCTTTCTGTAAAGTTACTATTAAGCTTGATGTTCTCCATTCTCTTCATGACCTTTCCAACAGCCCAGACTGAAGGCAGTTCTTTCTTAGCAGTTACCATGCAAGAAGAGGATGTTCAGAGAGATGGACACGGGTCTCTGTTTTGTTCTCATCCCCTTGAAATGCCTGATTGATTTCGCGCTCACGTAGCGAAGGCAGGAAGACAGACGAATGACCTTGCATTGAGGAGAGATACCAACTGCACAGTAAGATGCCTTTCACGTCTTCATATTCATTTGCAAAATGTATTTACTTATTTTGATAGTGTTTGGAAATTATAGGTGAAGGTGAAAGTGTTGCTACACGTCGGCTGGCTTGGCACTGATACGGTTCGATCTTAAGAGCTTCGTGTTAAGTGCTACAACTTACTTGTTCATAAGTTATAAGGGGTATGCTGAGGACAGTATTGGAGTCACTTTGAGAAAGGATGTAGATATCCGCAAGCAGAATGAGTAAGGACAGGAGATATGCCCTTTTCTAAATAATGAAGGACTAGAGAAAAATGATCAAAGGCAGGTTGTGTTCTCCATGTGACACGATTCTCTGGTGCAACACTTATCTTGTGTAAATCACCCATCTAAAAAGCTCCTATTAGCTCATGTTGTAACGTGTGACACATTTAGACATCTAGGTCCGGCGAGCAATAAACTATTTTGGAACTGTTTGGGGGATATTTATAGACTAATCTTATTGAGAAATATCCTAGAGGCAAAAATAGGAATACTAATATGTCAGACATTATAGCGATCATATAGGTTGCAATTATATGTTTTTGCTCTTATTTATTTAGATGCTCAGGGGAAACTTATTATTCTAAATTCATATAATAATATAATAACTGAAAATAAAATAATTAGTAATGACTAATAATAACTGTGGTATGGTAAAAAACATTGTCAGTACATAGAGCATTAACTGCTCATCATAACACCTCTACCAGATACCCACTGTCATGTGTGGTACATGACTATAGCGATGTAGTTAACTGTTTTAAGCTAAGCTTCATTTTTTGCACTGAAACTGGTGATTCATTTATGACTATCTCTCCATATTTTCTAGTCTCTTATTCCTCTAGATAATATATTTCCATTAATTTTTCATCAGCTAGTAATGCGATTACTCCCTCATTTTCTCTCTCTCTTTCTCTCCCTCTCCCACTCTCTCTCTTATACTCTTGCTCTCCCTCCCTCGATCTTAACATGCAGTTGAGAGATTTCGTTACCTCACTTAGGTCCATATAGATTGCCCTGTGCTGCCTTGAGGAAGAGCCATTTACAGACACCAAATGGATGGATTGGGTGTATTACACCACTGCACCAGATATTCTTTTTACCTGTTTTCAGTAGGTTTTGCCTACATATGTATGACTCATTTTGCCAATACGCAAATTATACTTTATTAAAGTTGAGATCAAATTTAGGCAAATGTGCAAAATATATTATTCTGCATATGTTTTCGGTATTAGTGTTGACACCTGTCTTCTATTTATTAAAAATTCTACTTGATTACAAAGAAAAGAAAAAAAGCTGGTTAGGCAACTCGAAAACACCAGCCCTCCAGAGAACTGAACTGGAAGAAAAGAGACCTGTTCGAGATAAAAAAAAGAAAATCCATGACCAGCATGTTTAATTGTCACTGAATTCCCAAGTGGCATGACTTTAAAAAAGCATCCACAGGAAGGGAGCTGAGATGTTCGGAAAACATTTAGCGGATCAATATGCCGGGGAGAGCTGAGAGCGGCTGGAGTGTGTGCTCAGGGACCGCACCAAAGCCCTTCCAGTCGGAATACTGTTACACTTCTATTACTCAGATGCAGAGATCGACCTATACAGCATATTTCTGTCTCTCTGTCCAACAGACGCATTATTTACTGCTCTGTGGCTGGGACATAAGGCCCTTTCACTCCATTCTGGTCTGGCAAATCAGGCAACTGCCTGTTTTTTCACACCGGCATCAGAACTGAGTCTTGTTCTGTGTCTGCAACAAAATCTTTTAAATGCAAGCAAGAGGTTTTATTAAGTGAAAAAAATATATATAAAGGCTGTGCTAACAGCTATCAATGGGAGAACTGTAACTTTTGTAGAAGATATAGAAGAGATAACTTTTGTAGAAAACAACGTAGCTACTCTGATAGTTCTCCGATTTGGGGTTTTATAATGTTATTATAGTTAGTTTGGACAGGGGAGCCACCAGCAATTTGGAGCCATATAAAAATATATGAGGATGGAGTCTCCTACCATATCCAATCCACACTATTACTAATAAAAAAACTAATCTTTGCACCCTAGTATTATCCTAACTAACTAGCAGCGTCCCTGTGTTTAGACCCCTGTCCTGTGATACCCTTCTAGTCGTGCTTTGCTAAAATAAAACATTTGATCCAATGTATATGAATAATTCAGAAGGAGAAAAGGTGATCAGGTGGACAGAACAAATATAACAAAATGATGTAAAATTGTTTAAGCAGCTCTTTACCTTCCTTCAGCATGCCGACTTTCAGACACTTCATGAAGCGGCAGGCTTGACAGGACTTGCGTCTTCGCTTCGTTATCTCACATTCGTTGGTGGCCGGACAGCTATACTCTATGTTTCCTGAACAGATAAAGAAACTAATAAACATCAAGTCTGTCTATATGTAATCTTACAATACAAGCTTAATGCACTATATACATTTCTTAGGTTAGCATGAAATGTGTCTGTTCAGAAGTTACATTAATATATTCATCAGGTCAGATATTGTTTATCATTTATAATTCATACATTAATCCATACATTGGTCTCTTATTATCATGGCGAAATTGAGTCAGTTATAAGAGATGGCAAAAGAAAAAAGAACATGAAGGTAAGCAAAAATATACAGACACAGCAAACCACCCAATGACCTGTGACAACTATGTTTGATCAATCCAAGTTCATTCATTCATTCATTCATTCATTCATTTATTCATTCATTTATTCATTCATATTTTATTCTCTGAGTCAGGGTCACAGGAGTCTGCTGGAGACAATCCCAGTGCACATGAAGGGAAAGGCAGGGCCACACATAGACGAACAACCAAACACACTCACACTTACTCCTGTGGGCAAGCCACCAAACAACCTAATGTACATCTTTTTGAACTGAGGGAGAAAACCGGAGTACTGGAGTAAACCAACAGATGGAAACTCTGCACAACAGAACCCATTGTTGACCTTCTGGCTGTGAGGCGATCGTCCTAACCACTACGCCACTGCGCCACTCATCCTGGTCCATTTTGATCTTAATTTTAATAGCTAGTACAGAGCTAATGAAGGTGCTTGTTCTCAATATTTGAAAACAAAAAACTGAATCCAAACACTGCTTTTCCACATCTAAATATTTTAAGTCATTGAAAAATCTTTATGAGAAGAAGACAGTAGGCTAGCAAAGAAAGAATTCCCCAAATTTTTAACAGTTGTTATCCTGAATTGTTTTCAGACCATTCATTTGCACTCTTTAAACCCCTCCACACACCAGCAACTCAAAACCAGATTTTCACACACCACCCCTGCCATTTTAAATAATGTTCCACTAAATCTGAACCTGCTCCCTCTGTGGCAAACACCCATACTATTTACATAGGGCATGTCTACTGCACTGATGCATTATTCAAGTCGAGCACTTCAGCGCTTGATACAAATGAATACAGGTTTCATTGGTACACAATAAAAGAGCTGTTTCTGCTGTATTGTATGGCTAACAATAGCGAAAGTACTTGATATACGATCCTATTCTACTTTTGTCTATGTAGGTGCATTTAACTAGAGGAAGGCATTTCAATTAGGGTGTGTATGGGTAATGGCAGGAGAAAGCTCTGAATACAAAATAACTGTCTGCTATAAATAAGGAAATGATAAAAAAGCACTACAGTAACATACCAAAATACCAGTTCAGCGCGGGAGTGTTTTTAAAAACTCATTCAAGCATTTACGCATGTGGTCATCATGTACTACTAGTCCAAAATGTATATGTAGTGGTTAGCGCCATCACCTCACAGCAAGAATGGCCAGGGTTTGATTGCTGGGCAAGGCCTTTGGTTGAGGAGTTTGCATGTTCTTCCTGTTCTTGTGAGAAGTTTAGTCTGGGTACTTCGGTTTCCCCCCACCGTCCAAACACATGCATGTTAGGTTAGTTGGTGATTCTAAATTGCACATAGGGGTGAGTGTGAGTTTGTGGTTGGCCCTGTGATGGACTGGCGACCTGCCCAGAGTGTACCCATTCAGCCTTTTAACCCCTCAGAGACGGCTGGGATAGGCTCCAGCAGACCTCTGTAACCCAGAATTAGGAAATACGCGGGTAGTAGAAATGGATAAATGAATTATCACAGGTTCAAAACGAAATACTACCTCTTGTTTCAATCACCTTTACACACTTTCTCCCAAATTTTTGATTGACTATCACATGACCAAAGGTCCAAAATTGTTACCATGTGCCTCAAAAATGTTCACTACTATACTTAACACTACTTATACTATAAAACATTAATACATTGAATACATAATCTTTTCCAGCTTTAGATCTATTTTATGAAGTAGGACTTTGGTTTTGTCTACGTCCTTTCATTTCCCGTTTCCAACTTGGGCAATTATGTTAACATTATTGTGCGGATCAAGTGGAAGGTCCCTAGATATATTAAATAATTAGAAATTCCACATCTTAACTGGGTTATACAAATCAATATGCAAATTCCACAGATCTCTTTGGAGTAAATAAAGGTGTGAAAATTAGAGTGATAAAGTCAGACTGCTCGTCTTCCTGTTTTTTCTTCGTTGGTGTAAAAAACAAAACAGTCGTAATCAAATGCATTTCTGACGTGCTTCTAGGCCAGCTGAGGATTGATGGAAGATTTTAACACATTTGTCCCAAGATTGTTTTTTTTTATTTGCAGTTTTCTGCCTAAAACTTTTTGGGTGTATATGTTTGACTAAACACTGGACATTCTTCCCTTTCCTTTAAATACCTATACTAGCAGTTTATATTCAGTGTTATTTCATGAAGCATAAAACAACTTGGAAAAAAGGACTTAAAGCCAAGAGTTTTTTCTTCTTAATATATATCTGTCTCAATTTCTTTTATGGCTTTTCAGGACGTGTGCCAGGGCATGGTGTGGGGAGGACACAGGGCGAGTAAGTAAATTACAGTAAAATGGCAGGTATTTCTCATCAAAATCTAAACTGACTTTTACAGGCTTACTGTCAAGCTCTATTACTTGGGGGAAGAAAGAAAGAGTCTGTTGCTAGGGTTTACTTTTTTATCCTTAAAGTGAGTAGTAGAATCAGAGAATGAGTGGTGTTTGATTGGTGGTCTGCACAAGGTGTTTAGGGCAATGGATGGGTTGGGGGGCTTGAGATGGTGCTAGTCATGGATGGAGCGTGATCAGAGATGACGTTAATTTGGGGCTTGGCTTTGACTGATGTAACTATCTCAATGTGCAGGTTCAAAAGGGGCTTTTTTTTACACTGGATGAATGGATGACAGAAGATGGATTTGCCATCCACCTTTGTGTTGAAAAGGTAGGGCCAGTGGAGTCTTTGTCTCTAGGCAGGCTGAGGGTTGGGATAAATGAACCGAAAAAGTAAGCTCAATAAGGCTAGGAAAAAGGGGAAAGAAAAAAAAGCAAGTTCAACTTCATGGCAAGGTGTTCTACTTTCTGTGTGATGACATGCTGGTTTTTTGGTCAATAATTAGACCAAAAAAATATATATATATTTTGATGGATAGATTATATATTATTGATGAATTATATTTCTGTTGACCTTTTTTTATTTAGCTTAGTATTATTAAACTACATTTATTTTTTTTTTAAATGAAAGAGATAAAGGCGCATGAAATATGAAAGAATTGAATGTTTCTTCCAGGTTTGAGCATTTAACATGCATCATACTCATCGGAAGAGTGATGGGGGGGTTGTTTAGCCCTCCGCTTGCGGTACATATCGTTTAAATGCCTGCAGTTTACCTGCTATTTACCATGAGGCTTAGATCAGTCTCTTTTAAACAATACCATATTGGGGTTCCTAAGACAGAAGCGGTGTGTGCTGTTTTGACAACTTATTTTTCAATAATACTCATGAATGTGGAGAAGGTATTACATGTTTGGCAGTAAAAAAGCCATTTTGCAGCAGCGTTAAGGCTGAATGGAATTGATTAAAATGACAAGGCAAATTAAATGCCACCTCTCCTGCTTTGTCCTCATTAAAGGGACGCCAGCTCACACTTACAACCCTCGTCAGCCTCATTATTTACTTAATTAATCACGTCTAATTCACATCACTTACCCTGTTTTTTCCCTTTAAGTGCTCTTTGTCTGCTGCCCATTCTTCTCCTCACTCATCCTCTCAGCCACCCTTTGTCCCTTTTTTTTTTTACTTTATTTTACCTCCCAAATCCTCCTCTGTTCAGTCTGGGACCATGTCTGCTTATTATGCCATTAGCCCGCCTCTCTCCTGCTCTTTCAAAAGAGCATCAGTGTCCCTCTCCAATCTAAAGAAAGTCTTCGGGTTTTTTTTTTCTCTTTCCCCTTTTTTCATCCCTTCTTCCTTCCCCTTCACTGAAATTACCCAGCGACGCGTGCCTGCGTTTCTAATTGTGGCGGTTGTCCCCGGAGACAGCCCCCTCCCTTTGGCCTAATGAAAAGCCTCGGCCTTAATTACTCCTTCTGAACGCTGATTGTTATTGACAAAACTCCTGTGGCTCGGACAAACGGCACAAGATTAGGTCCATTACAGGCAGCCCTCCAAGAGGAAGAAAAGCGCAAAAGAGAGGGAGAGATAGAGAAGAAAATTTCAACTTGACATCAAGAGGAGGAATAAGTAAAAAGATCTTTGACATTTTCTTTTATTTCTCATAAGGAACGCTCCTCTTCTTAATGGTTCAGGCCAACCCTTTATTTAACCAGCTCGTTCTTTCAAGAATCAGTTTTTGCCTCTTCGGGTTAATAGCCTTTTGTACGCTGCTAAAAAGGCTGTTTCTAAGTATGTGACTTGAGGGGAAATTTTCATCTTTTGTCAATAGCAGAGATTGCTGTGGGCTCAAAAACAAATAGAAGGATTTGGAGGAAGGCAGTTATTTGTCTGTAGAAATGCTACATAGACTGTTTAGAGCTGATAGAAGCACTGAGCCAAATTCAACATCACAGTCAGGAGACAAATAACCCCCACCCCGAATAAAAACGATAACTTTTACCATTAGTAATCTCGGCCTACTATCTAAGAGTGATATCAAGAACCTGAAAGCGGGGCCAGTATCCTATGTAATAAGGCCACTCGATCTTTGGGATATGCATTAGCAGTTTCATGTTGTTAAAAGTTTACAACGGCAAGAGCAATAAGATCAGGATGTATTTATGGGTAGTCATGCTTTATTCATTAATTAATTAATTCATTTATCTTATATACACGCTTATTCCCTAACTCGGGATCACTGGGTCTGCTGGAGCCTATCCCAGCGCATATAAAGCAAGAGGCAAGGGTGCACCCTGGACAGGTTACCACATAGACGAACAACCACACACACTCACACTCACTCTCAGGACAATTTAGAGTTACCCATCAACCTAATGTACATGATTTTGAAATGTGGGAAGAAACCCAGAAGAATACTACGCAAGCCCTTGGAGAACATGCAAACTCCACGCAGAAGGACCAAGGAATCGAACCCAGGACCTTTTGCTGTGAGGCAAATGTGCTAAGCACTACATCACCGCGCCTCCCGCCATGCTTCATTCTTTCTCTTTTTTTTCTTCGTCCACAAACAGATTTGATTAATATCTGGGTCACACCACACTGTCTGCAGTGCCTGTGCCAAAGCAGTGTGACCCGTCTGCTGGATGTTATTACTTAGTAGTACATTCATTCATTCATCTTCTTACACGCTTATTCACGAACTTTCCGGGGTCACGGGGGTCTGCTGGAGCCTATCCCAGCG
>JAOTQW010000002.1:11139867-11161978 GCA_026260075.1 Sisor rabdophorus | reverse complement strand
GATTCGCTGTGGCGACCCCTAAATGGGAGCGGCCGAAAGGAGAAGAAGAAGAAGATTTTTATTACAAAGCTCTGCCAGAGAAAGAACGAAGAAACCAATAACAAAACATTTAGTGAGTGATTAGGGAACACACCGAAGAGAAACTGAAATAGGAAGAGCAGACGTCGCACCACAGACAAGGAGAAGTATCTGGATGATGGAGCAGAGAAGCAGAGCAGGCCGGAATAGAGAATAAGAGAAATGCGAGAACCAGAGAAAAACAAGAAAGAGAGAAAGGGCAGTGGATCAATAGTCCGTGTGGGCTACTCGCTGTGGTGGTTGGTGCTGGGTTACCACAAGGGGGACAGGCCCGGCCCAGCAGCCCGGCAATTAAACTGGCACGTCTGCAGCTCCGGATTAAATTTAGCCTCTTTCGCCTGGCTTCTCCAATGCAGTCTTTATAAAACTATGAGCTCACTCATGACAACAACATGAGCTTCAGCCGTGATCGCTGCCCTGCCTGGTCTGATAGCCCTGACCCAGACGCAGATCATATTTATTGATCTTTTCCTTCCTGTTTGGAGGGGAGGGTGTTTGAAGCGGGGGAAGGGGATTATCTTTAGACAGTTACACTCCATACACTGACAGACATTTCACATCTAAATTGTGGACAAAAACTGATCAGCTGGGAGTTTCGAATCATTTCACACAGTTGGGGGGGGTCATAATTTAGTATTTGCATCAGCTGTCAGATATAAATTTACATCCAAGAAGAGTTTACAGTGATAATATCAACAGCGTATTAGTGCATTATTTCTTTCATTATGTCTTATAGACTTATTTTATTTAAGCATGTAACAAATATGTCATCATAATACTTCTAAGAATCCCATTCACTCCTGGTATGAATGCAACACCTTTTTATGATTAGTATGACCCAGTACTATAAAGCTCTATGGAGTTTTAACTTTAAAATAGCGCTTTGTACTGGAAACATACATTTCAGTAAATGTCTTATTTGTTATTTATGTCTAATCAATGGCCTCATTCATTCCACTGTTTCTGCTGCAATGCAGAAAACCTGCTTCTTATTAAGAAGGGTGTAGGATGCACAGTTCAGTTCAGATTCTATGGCAGTGAATGGGTTAACTTTAAACTGTGCAAGCCCAGTGGTAAAGCTCCCTATTGAATTGAACAGCTCATCATATAGAAAAAGTAGTTCAGTCCTCGCTTGGCACACACTAGGGAGGGTTTTTTAAATCGCTCCCTTTTTCGTTTTTACACTATAAATTATGTATAATGGTACTTTTTCTGCTAAATAATTAGCTGACATCAAATATATTCTGGGCCTTTAAAATAGAGTGAAATGAGCATGTGGGTGTCCCTTTGTAAAAATTATTCAGGAGGTGTTTGGTTAACTTGGTTAAAGTCTGTTCAACATACACCATTGTAAATAGTTTCAATCATCATATCTGGAAAAACATTTAAAAGGGGCAAGAACCAGATATGAACTTGTTCTTTCTGCATTGTTCTTTCACTCAGTATCATGATGATATAGTCTGACGTTTGTCTCTCAAACACTTTTACAGAAACCTTTGGATTGATAAGGTACAAGGACGAAAGTATTTTTGCCATTTCGGACACAAATGAAACTTAATTTCCTAATCAAATTTGACATCCAGCCAGCAAGTCCAGATAACTACACACGGATTGAAATTAATCTGATTGTGAGTTAATGCATATGTACATAGCGCTGCCGAGGCCCGTTCATTTCCAATCCCAACAGATGAAATTATTATTATTATTATTAGGCACACCATTATGTGTGTTACAGATTTGAGTGCATAAGCTGGAAAAAGACAAAGACAGAAGCAAGGAATGATGCATGAAATTAGTTCATTAATCTTCCTCTGGTAGACTGTCCTTGTTTAGAGGGGAACTCTGCCTGCTATGAACAGAGCCCATCACTCCATAGTCATCAATTACTCTCTTCATCACAGGGAATGCCCAGTGGAAAATGCAACACACATACATATACAGCGGGAGAGATGAACGCATCCACCTGACTCGCCCCCTGTGCAGCTGACAATTACCGAACAATCAACTGTAGGAATGTTTGCACCTTTACTCATGCTCAGTCATGAAGAAACAGAGTTAAGGGAAAACACAGTAATGACTGCATGAAGCTGTTTATTACACACTGACACTCGGGTCACTTAGATACACCGATTCTTGATATTTAAAAAAAATAATGCAACTCAAAATAGAGCAGCATTAAGTTATACTGCAAGTTAAAGAAAAATGTGTTATACTATATATTGGTATGTCTTAGATATTGTGTGAAATACTCATGCTTGTGTATTGTTATTAATTAGAGTATTTATTTAGTATGACAGTTAATTTTTAATAAAACAATAGTACATAAATATTTATCTCCTTAATAAAATAAAAAGAGAAATGAATAAGTTTATAAATCAATAAATTTATAAATAAATAAATTTTTCAACAAAAATTCTATTATCTTTGCCCTACTGAATCCAAATATTGTAATTCACAAATAAATCTTAAACTTTGTTTAACACAATACAAAACCACACACATACACAAGCCTTTAACCTTACTTTAAGAGTTATCAATAACACATAGTATTATTGCAACAACTGAACAAAACTTTACAATATGTTTAAACCTACTCACAGTAATTTATCCATCATTTATTTAAATACTTTTTTATATCATATTTTCACAAAAATGATTTCACAACAATAAACTAAAGAAACATAAATATATTTTACTATCTACAATATCTATAATATCTTACACTTTCATTTCCCTTTCTGTTCACTGAACCACAAATAAATGTTTTCCCTTAAACAACTTCAACAATTAACAAAAGCTTCAAATTGTCATCTGACAAATACCAACAAATTACATGCCATCTGACATATGTTGATGCTTATAGCACTGCTACAAAATCGCACGTAGATCAGAGCCTCACATGACAGCTACAGCTGGGGCGACTGTAAACCAGAGCCCTCGTCCAAGCACTCAGTGACTTGCCTGGGCCGGCTGACAGTTTCACCCAAACGCATTTGCCAAAATGTTTCCAGTGAAGTGCTCAGCGTGACTCTACTCCATGACATGCGCCAGATACAGAAGCAGTGAAGCTCGCACTATACCGATGTAGGGTATGATTTACTTTATAATACACTTTGCTTCACTGGTTGCCATTTGACTGTCAGCACTGAAGGAATAATAGGACAATATAATGAATACAGATTATTAATCTTTTTAAGAGAGTATGCGGCTATTAATTAAGAACAAACAGACAGGTTAACTTTTCAAAGTTAGAAGTGTCACATGCAAACACTCTTGTTCTGTTGTCCATGTCTAGTAGTCACATAAGACGGTAGTCTGATAGTGCTGGATAAGTGCTGGACAATTACGTGTTGAGAGCCTTGCTCAGGGGCCAGCAGTGGCAACATGGTGGCACTGGACATTGAATCCACACCTTACCACTGCTACCACATCCCTGCTACCACTCGTTATGTACTCAGTACTGAAAGTGTTGGAAAGATTATTTTGGAAATGTAATAGAATACCGATTAATAGAATTTCCTTTTTTTAAAATGTGATAATTATTTTATGTATTTATATGTTTACTTTACTTTTTTACATGCCGATTACACACTCGTTCACCTAACATAGATGTATTTGGACTGTAGGAGAAAACTGGATTAAGCGGAGCAAACTCTACACAGAAAAGCTCAGGAATCGAACCTGTCACCTCCTTACTGTGAGGCAACAGTGTTAACCACTAAGCCATTGCGTTGCCCTTTAAAATGTAATATGTAGTGTAAATTTTCAATTACTTAATTGAAGTGAAAAATCTGATAAAATTTTTATTACTTTAAAATTTTTTTAAGTTTATAATGGATATGCATTTATTCATTCACTCTCTTTCTTTCTTTCTATACCCAACTTTTTTTTCTGTTGTTGTCTGAATGTGTACGTTGTTGTGTGAAGCGACGGAATAGGTTTTGGGCTTTACCGGTGGTGTTGCTGGGGCTGAATGTCCTGCATTAGCTGGGTGCAGGGTGCACACAGTTGGACTGTCAGTTAGAATCAGAGCCCGTATTGTGACAGACCATTTCAATATTGATTTCATAAATAAACAGAGCTAACCATCGATCCTAATGTTATTTTGCATTTCAATTACTGCTCAGAAACATAACCTTCAAGCGGCTGAGCGTTCAATACCAATAACATTCTCTGATAAATGCTCACATAGCCACCCAACGCACGTTGTGGTCCGTCCTCTCATCCACACAAAGTGTAAATTAGCGGACTTAGCGTTTTCCCCCTCCATAAACATTTAATTAGGGAGCGAATCAGAAAGCAGGACAAGGATCGTTTTTTTGATGTCTGTGGGATTGAAAGTGTCACTTTTGCAAACAAAGACAGAAAGCTTTGCACAAAGCCACCCTATCACTGTAAAACTATCGCTGTACCATTAAATGCAGCACTGACTGTTACGCTGTTGTCAGTTTTTATCAGATTTAATCTTGGAGGCAGTGGAATTTATTTTCCTCTATATTCATTCCACAAAATAACACATTTATTAATCTACTATATAGATATTACATTAAACTCGTATATTTTTCTGTGGATGAACACAAGTGTGTGAATCGTGACTGCGCTCTTTGTGCTGGCGCAACAGGAAGATGTGCTGACGCACAGCGTTTGTGTAAGCAGTTGCTTGCAGGTGGGTGGAAACAGGAGGATGCAAGGCCCCCAGACTGCGCCGTGATCTGGCCCCAGCTCAGGCAGACATTATCCTCGGCGTGCTAATGGACCCCGCTTTATTTTTAAACACACTGTCACGGTGAGACTCGGATGCCAAGGTTACCTTCGCAAGAGAATGAGAGAGGACGATGACAAGGGCTTCTTTGGTTGCTGCCCCAAGGTGTGAGAGTGCTGAATGTAGGAGTGAGACTGCAAAGCTCTAAAGTTCAACAAGGTCACGATATAACCCACTAACCCTTAGGTTTGCAAATAAGTAGGAAAATGAATACTATTTGTATCAAACTGAATTAGGCTATGAAGTGTTTTATGTATGTGTACATAAAAGAGAAAAACTGGAAGTGAAACATGTGTGACACAAAATGTGCAGGTTTGCAACTGTCACTAAAAGGAGCATCCCAAATCAACTGGGGAGGGGGGTGGGCAGCTTTCCCATGTGGGCCACATGGATGCACAACCACTAAGTTAATTCATTTACAGTGCAAGAATGAGCGTGCTGTGCACGGCTTACCAGAAGCGAGAGGGCTCCTTCTGAGTGGCCAGAGAATGGGACAAGGAGGCCCTGTTGGTAAAGGAGACGTGTTTAGAAACAGAAAGACAGCAATACAATAAAAAAAAACAATTGTCATTTTATCTGCTTGCACATGTCTGCTGTCATAGCATCACAGCTCTACAGAGTGCGTACAGTGTACAGTGTGTGAGCAAGACACGTTCCATGAGTCTGTGGGATTGCATGCTTGCAGCCTGGACTCATCAAGCCCCTCGGTTTAGGAGAAAGGTACTGTAGGTCGAGCGCTGCCACAGGCCTGTGTAGATAATGTATTCTGTAACCAAATTACCGTAAGCCGATCCCATCTGGATAGTGTCGGAGTGGGGGCTGCTGTTTAGCCACGATAGCATCTCCACGCAGACAGCAAAAATCTGATTAACCCAATAGCACTGAAACACTTGGTCAAAGAGCAAGGAGCTTTTAACTTAAGATACACTAATACAATTCCGCCGCCTTGTTTTCTCTACAGCTAATACGATAAAAAAAAGCAGCCGAAGGGTGGAAAAAAAACACAAAAGCAGTAGGAGGGATGTGCATTTTTAGCCATTCAACATGCCAACTTGGGAATGAAGTCAAACAAATTTAAGTGTAATTCATCATTGAGTGCTTATAGACCTTCGCCACAGAAATACATAATCGGACTGTCATTCGCCTATGCACTAATAAGGGAGGGGGGGTTGTCTGCAAGTGAGAAAAAACGATAGGCTTGTCAGTAAGTAAGAAAAGCAGAGAAAAGTCTTGTCTCTTTTTATTTTTACTCATAGTAAAATGCTAGGAGCAAAGAAAAACTCGAAGTGACACAGCAGAATATTGCCAGATTTTAGAGTGAGAAAGAAGCACCACACCAGCTCGAGAGGGGCAATAAACAGAGACATAACCCCGCTCTATCCCCTCAGCTGCTGCCTGCACTCCCACATGCAAAGTTAACAAAGAAGAGGCTGGAAAAATAAGCGGAACCGACAAACACGATTCCCACATGAGCCAAACACAACTGTTACATTTAGCAGAAATCCGGATCCAAAAACATTTCACGCTCACTGGGGTCGTCTGGGTGAAAAATGTCTTAAGTAATCATCAATACCACGTCTGCTTACTGGTATTAATGAAGGGATTACTAATGGATCTATTAGCAGTAGGAATAAAGTGATGGGTAAGTGTATAAGAGGTGTAATGAAATCAGCAGTGGCACACCGATAAACAGCAGTGTTTTAGTGTAGATTAAGACAAGTATAGATTTTCAAACTCTATTAAAAATTATTTAATTACTTTTATTCAACTCAATTCAATTTTAATAATCTTAATCTGTCACAAAATGAATTATTTCTAATTAACCAAATTAGCTAGTATTTCTTGGGGTTTTTTTTTAACCTTTAATTTACAGACGTCCAAAATACAAATAAAACTGTAAACAGTAACACTGAATGCAAAGATAAATTCCATGGAGGTGTGACTTCCACACGAGCAACTAATAATCTTGTCTAAACACATTACATAGAAAAAGCTGATTTTTTTTTTTTAAATGACTACTAATGAATTTAAGTACTTAAAAACATACAAGCTTTACATAAACACATATACACACACATACCAAACAGAAATCCATCGTTAAACTACTCACAAAAAAGAAACCTAAATTTGAAAAATGACATGGGATTCAAATTTTCTCCTTTTTATATAAGAAAATATTTAACGATTTTACTGTTAGTTGTTATTAAGTCATGTTTTAATGTTTATGCCAACCAGGAATTAACACAATATCTTACACCGATCTTGCATTACTGAACACGTTACTCTAGTGTGTTTAAACCAGGATTACAACTACTAATTTATATAAAATATGATAACAAATTATGGCTTTAATAGTTGACTCCTTTTTTTCTGGACTCTTTAACTCGGTACACACATACAATCAGCAAATTACACCTTTCAAAAAAATTCACAAAGATTAATTTACAAATTTACATAGATAATAATAAAATATTATTAATTATGCAAACAACATAGGATTTGTAATTTTATTTTGTGTATGTGAATCATGGCAAAAGTAGAAATATATATTTATTATCATTTTGTATATATATTTATTTAGTTTTTTATCAGTAAATATTTAAACTAAACAAGTTTTTAAAAAATGTGTAAACCAAAAGAAACTATTTAAAAATTAACAAAGAGAATCTCATTCATTTAAATAATAATTTAATTTCTAACAAAAACCCTTGTAATTTATGTAAATATGAATTTAAATGCAAAATAAAAAACATACAGGTAAAACACACACGACACTAAGTAAAATCCGATATTATTTACATTTAGAAATACTTTTTAGTATTTGAACATTAAAAAATATTCAGTTTTATGAGTTATTTGAGGAGGTGTATGGATGTGTATATTTCAGTCAAGGCTGTTCTGTGAGTGTGTGTGTGTGTGTGTGTGTGTGTGTGCTCTATTGAACCTTTCTAATCCTGCTTAGTGCTAAAGTACAAAGCAGATTATAATATGCGTGGCTAAGGAGTTAACGAGCTCGGCCAGGGCACAGCGTGGTCAGCGTCCCGGCAGACACACTTCCCCATAAAACACATACACACATGCATACATGCTCACACACACACACACACACACACACACACACACACACACACACTCACTCCATTCTGCCGCACGGTCAATTTAGCCCTGTTTCATTCCATTCCGTCGGTGTCTGTGTAATCCTATACCTCGCAGCAAAACAAAAAAAATCCATACAGCTAAGTTACTTGCCATTATTCTTTTTAATCATATCAATCTTTCAAAGCTGCCACCGTGTGTATCATTTTATGATAATCCAGCCACAACAACACACACATTTGGCTGATTGGATTTTTAGCATGAAAAGAGTTATTGTCTTAAATTATGAGTGCTTTCAGTATGCCTTGTGATTTGTCCTTTCAACATGATGTATATCTATCCGTCTCGAGATTAGTCGGTGAGCACAAAAATAAAGAAATGAATTAACCTCGGACGGCTATAAATTGTCTTGAGGAGGGAGGAAAGAACAAGCTTCTCAAAATGTAGATGTAGGTGTTTAGGTAGGGCTGATTAAATTGATGAGGTGTTAAGCATTTCAAAAAGAAAAGGTTTTTTCATAAATCATAAAAAAAGGACTTTCCAGAAACATGTGCAGAAAAATAACAATCAAGCAAATTGGGTTTTATTATACTGAAGGTGTATAGAGATAAAAATGGGCTAGGGGCTTAAAAGCAGAAGTTTAAGAAAGTAGCGGCGGAGCGGGACAGGCATGAGAGTGCAGAGTGTGTAAGTGTGTGAGTGTGTGAGAGTCCTGAGAAGCACTGCAATAAGCCGGTTCTCCCACTATCATCCTTTCTTTTTTCCTCTACAACAACTAATAATCTCATTTAAGCCAGTTTCTTTTCTTTTATTCTTAAGTCTTGATCCGTATGCAGGACTCTTCAGGGATTCTTTACTCCCTCTTTTTGTCCAGAATAAACAAGTACCTTTAGATTAGTTTTTTTTCACTTTCTATTGGGCATAGACACACTTGCACTCATACAAACAAATAAAAGGAAAATCACATTATGGCAGCTTCTAATTGATTGGCTACGCATTTAATGCAATGTGCTAAAAGGCCACACACAGCTAACAGACGGCTTTTAGGACACAGAACAAGTTCAGGGCACCTGCTATCCTGTAGTTAATAATGTCTTCAAGCCTCATTTACCCCTAAAAAATACTGAGATTGTTTGAATCTGTGTGTTTGCTTTCACGTGTGAGTGTGTTAAAAGTACAAAGCCTCTACAATAACAGCAAAACAAAGTTGTTCCAGAACAAATACTTTAAAAAGTAGAGGCAGAAACTGAGAAATGAAAGAGAGAAAGAAAAGGCAGTGAGCATGGAGGATTAAAACAAAGCAGAAGTTAAAGAGAGGAAAGATGCACCTACTGGTTATGATAGCTGAGAGGATCAGGGATGCAAAGTTCTGAAACGTCCATCAGTCCAGTTTTAGCATTCCAGGAAGCAGAAAAGAAGGAAAGAGGAAGCAAGTGACAGCTACTTTTCCCCCCCAAAAAAGGAAAGGCTGGCAGACACCTTCAGAATCAAAAGGCAAAAAAGAAGCGGCCGATAGTGCAGCACCCCCCAGTCTGCACAGGTACAAGAGTGTGTGCCTGTGGATTAATGCACATGTGTGTGTGTGTGTGTTTGTGTGTGTGTGTGTCAGAGAGAGAGAGATAGAGTTAGCAGTGTGTGTGCACGTGTGTATGTGTCTGTGCGTGGATAAGGATGTGCGAGAGTAGAGGGGGGTGAGTGCTGAGGGGGGGTGAGAGAGAGCGTGAGGGAGAGGGAGTGGAGAGGCGGCAGCAGCAGAGGTGGGAGAGAGCAGTAAGATGGAGTGGCTGTGAGAGTGCGCGAGAGAGAAATGACTCTTTCCACGCTCGGGATAGGGCTCTTTAAGACTGAAGGGCTTGATGAATATGGAACAGCTGCTGTTGGCTGGCTCCGGGGGGCAGGACTTAAAGCGACAGAGAGCGCTGGTGGAACACATGGGAGGGGGTGGGGAAAAGGGCCGGTTAGGGTTGGGGGGTTTGCTTAAATGCCCCCACAGACACATCACACAGCCTACTACATACACACACTGACAGTATTACATACAAGTCATTAGATAAATAATTACTAAACTTAATCTTAAATTCAAGCCCAAAAAACACACCATTTTAACAGTTTAGTACATATTCTGTATGGTACTATATCATGCAATTTAGTTAAAATTTATTTAAAGTTACAAAAAAAGCTTAATAGAAATTTTTCTTAATAAATATTTATTATAAAATTCAATATAAAAATATTGTTTTAAATAAAGAAGCAATGTTGTTATTAGAGATTTTAAAGATTTTAAATTTCTTTTTTACTTAATTTATCATTCGCCCATAATGACAATCAATGTATATATTTATTTCTAAATAAGCAAGATCCTTTTTTCAGATTCACACCTTTATAAAAAGAAAGAATTGAAAACTAGTATATCAATACAGTATTGTATTTCAGCTCTGGCTATAAATCAGACTTTGTGTAGTTTTTTTTATGCACACCATGATACTGTGACCATCTTGTGGAAGCAGAGCAAGTGTGAGAAATGTTTCGGGTAATAACTCAGACTGGGCACCCATCAGCTTCTAAGGCGGCAGAAAATCCTTGCCTGTCTTCAGTGTCCCGCAGCTTCAAAAACACCAGTGTCTCAGTGTTGATCAAGCCTTGGAACTATGCTGGGAATGCAGATTCCATTTCACAGTTGATGAGCGTCTCCATGTTACCGTACCCCATATTATAAAAGCAATGGCACACTGTATTATCCAAAAAGAAGCTTTGGCAAAGTCAGTGGGCAATAGGAACAGATGTAACTGTAAGAGTCCTACAAAAGCAAAGCAAATAAATCCTAGAAAACTGTGTCCGAGTCATGCCAGGCGAAGTGATAGAAGCTGCTTTTCCATCTATTTACCTAATAAGTGACTAAAAAGCTGCATGCATTCCATTTATTTGTGCTTCTTGGAATATACCATAAGGCAGTGGGGTTGGGTGAGTGGGTGGGTGTTGGGGTGCTGTCCTGTTATTAAACAAATCAGAATAACCTTAAAAGCTTCTATTCATCTGCTCACGTTTCCATAATCAATACTAAAGCATCATGCAATCCTTATTGATCATCACAGGCCCTACTGAAGCTCTACTGCAGGCCTATAAAATTACTTTGCATATAAAACACCACCTTTTCAGGTGGACATCACAGCCCATGATACTTTGGTAGAACATGACAAGCCAAAGATCGAATTTATTATCAAAGTGTAAATAAAAGTCTTTACGTGTCATCTGAGAATCTGAAACGACACCTAAACGATACATTATAATAAAATAACTGCATATATCCAGTCAAAACAATAGTGCTGACCATTTTCTTCCTTTTGTCGAAAATAGTTTTAAATGCTTACAGAATTTATACAGTGCGGTAGCTGGACCCAACTTTAAGACGCCATACATGCCTTTGCTCCAAGGTGCATGTAAAATTGCTTATCCCCTTACCTGAAAATAGTGCGAAGCTATGTGATAAGTTACTGATGTTTGCGAAATTTAAGAACATACTGTAATTGAATTGCGAAACATGGAATTAGAGGTCGTTCATCCAGGATTTTAATTCACCTGATTTGCTTTAAAGGGGAGGTTAAATTCCCTCTTTAATGCTTATTAGGTGGCAACCATTCGGAATCTGTGCAAGAAGTGCTTTCTGTGGGATTTTATACACTCTACCTTACAAATGTTTAAGGGAGAAACAGCTATTGATGTAGGACCTGATTTATTAAAACAGGAATCAAAATGCAGGAACATTTAGTAAAAAGTCCAATATATGTAGCAAATTTAAAAAAATAAAGTATACTAACAAGTTTATGGACATGAAGATTAAACAGCTAGAGTTGAATGCATCTATTCTACTATTTGCTTTATATATGAATACACATTCCATGATAAATGAAAAAAATATATAACACTCATGTAGAAAATTAATAATATGCAGAGGTCACCGTAAAATGTTTATGAAATCTGGTCAATTGTATCAAGCAACACAGCCCAGTAACACTTAACCATGAGAGAAAGAGAGAGAGAGAGAGAGTGCTTTATGTTTATAGTCACAGTTCTTCTTCCCTTGTGCTCTTGAGCATTGTTAATGCTACATCACAACATCTAGCTTTGAGCTCCTGAAGTTCAATAGACTGCTACAAGTGTGTGTGTGTGTAGAGAGAGAGAAAGAGAGAGAGAGAGAGAAAGAGAAAGAGAGAGAGAGAGATTGAGAGAGAGAGAGAGAGAGAGAGAGAGCTCTGTTTGATTTGAAATGACATGAAACCGATCAGAATTATATTTTGGTTTTATTTCTAAAAAGATATTTCAAATCTAAGTCCCGTTTCTTTTTTTGGTGTCGTGCGCACGTATTGCATATATCAAATATTAATATTAAATTAAAAAAACAAGCAAAAGAATCACGCAACTTTTGAATTATACAATTGATTACAAACAATAAGTTATGTGTCGAAAATGTTACCCTACTCCATATTCCCCTGGGACAGTCCCTGTGAACTGTTCAGTGCATTAAGTGCATTATAAGTGCTCAGCATCTCCTAGACTCATCGTTAGGACATCAAGACATTACAGTTTAATAAGATATATAATAAGTGGTCTGGATACGCCACATTATTGATTTTGACATTTAAGATGCCTTATAGTGCACTACGATGCGAGTGAGTTGTGTTTTTCAGATATCTGCACAACTAGGAAAAAAAAAAAAAAAACTTTCCGCTGCGCGCAACCGCAGATCTGCGAGCGCGCACGACCTGCCCAGTTTGATTTTAAACAACACATATTACAATTCAGCATGAGCGTGGTTGCTTACTGACTTATTAAAGTACACAACTAGATTCTAAGAGAATGGTGGAGAGAAATTACTCTACCTTCTCCCACACACAGGCCATTTTCGAGCTCTTCATGCAGGTGTGAATGCGTAAAGAGAGATGTCGTCCTCCTGTCCAGGTTGCGCTTTACCTTTTCAAAACTGATTCTTCTTGCTGTACAAGTGTGTGTGTGTGTGTGTGTGAGTGAGAGAGGGAGAACCCCTCCTTCAGCCTCGACTCTCTGTAGCTCACCACACACTCACCCTCTGCACACTTTTTGTACACCTTAACCACCCGATTGGTCTTAATCTGAACACTAACCTTTGGTATGATGTCCAATTTGGAACGGCGACTTTCCTCCAAGAAAATCTTTTCCTTCAGTTTCCTACTGGAATTTATGTTTGTAGTTTTTACTAAAAAAGGAAAGAATTTGAGCTGACAGGTTGACAGGATGTGCCAATCCTGGGCCATGTCGTAGTTCTGGGAGAAAAAAGAGCGGCTTTGACGCCGCTGCCGATGAATAAATTACGAGATAACTGCTCGCGTCGCGCCTGACGCCAGGTGATCTAAGAGTTGGGCAGCGGTGTAGTGTATCATTCGTCGAAACTTCGGGACTTTACTTAAAAAACCCCACAAACAATTAAAATACATTTAAAATGTCATGAGGTTCGATTTTCCGTGTAGAAAGTTAACTTGGTTACAGAAAACACTCCAGTATGATGAGGGTTCGATTCCACAGCGTGCGATATTCAGTAAATAATTAACAAACAAACAAAAATAGTTTCTTTTTCTTTTCCCCTTCGCTTAACTAACGGTTTTTGCTCATTTATTTATTTTAAAATTAATTGATGTTTTATCCAGGTCTCATACACGTACAATTATCAGTACACGTAACTTTATTAAAAGCCACCATGTGGATAAAAAAAGCTTATAAACCGTTTAAAGCATTAACGAATCAAAGTGACTTATTTGATTAGGTCCACTAGAGGGAGCACTATCTCACAAGACTTAAAAGGAGTTCAAAAAAGGGGTTTGTTTATGAATAAATGTGAATATTTTTTCATTAGGAGCTGTTTGATTAAAACCAAAGAGGAAAGTGTATAGGCAGTGTGTGGATAAAGAAAAAAAAAGAAATTTTGTAATGTACAAAGAAGTAAGACTTTGAAATCTCAGGTATATGCGTTTGATTTTCAAAGAAATGTGCGTAATAAAAAGACAAAGACAAACGTATTACATCAGCAATAATAATAATAATAATAATAATAATAATTATAGATGTTGTATAATTTTACACCTATGAGGGAAACAAATTGTAATTTCTTTTCTGACATTCCCAGACAAAAGCGTACAAAAGATC
This sequence comes from Sisor rabdophorus, assembly GCA_026260075.1. Lineage (NCBI taxonomy): Eukaryota > Metazoa > Chordata > Actinopteri > Siluriformes > Sisoridae > Sisor > Sisor rabdophorus. Next base: position 11,147,868 of record JAOTQW010000002.1, on the reverse strand, counting down.
ATGGACTGGTCACAGAACATAGAGACAAAAAAAGATTGCATGTACCTCTATGTAAACCACACATCATCAACATCAGTAACAGCTTTTAATGTTATTTATAGAATTTGATTAGATAACATTTTTTAACATTTTTTAACAAAGACTACACACACACATCTAGTCAGGGTTTTATGAATTGCCTTCTATATTTATTTCTTTATTTTTTGCTGTGGTTGAACAGTTGCTTCCTAAATGAATTACAGCAGCATGGCAAACTGAGTTAAAATCACTGATAGTCAGAGTGGATAGACAGATAAAATATCTCCTTGGATCAAAAAGATTCAATCATTCATCCAATCTTGCTGCTTAAAGCATTGCATAATTTCAAATCCAGCATTTTTCTCTGCAGAGCTCAAACTAAATGATACACCAGCTTTTCCTTTTATTCATCTAGCCACACTTCTCAATCCTCCACATCTCCAAATTTCACTTTGGGTTAGATGTGCAGTGTAGCTTTGACACATAACCTTCTCCCCTGTACACATCTTTGATCTCCTTATATTTCTTTCTTTTTCTTTTTCTCTTCTTGCATTTTTAAATTGTGCAGGTTTTACACGGGCGCTGGGGTTCCAGGGTGAAATAAGGATGTCTACTTCATGGGATCTGACAGGAAATCCATAACCTGCAATGTTTATCATTGAGCCATTACCACGCAGCCAAATAAAAAGGGCAATAATCCAATTATATAGAGGAGATTCAACCGAGAAACATTCACAGCTTTTTTTAAACAGCCAAGCATTAAGAAATGCACTGAAGAATAAAGCGTGTTAGTTCATTAGAGAAGTTTGTAGAGACAGAGAGTGTGTTAGCACACCACAAAAGATCCAAAGGCTGTGATTGAATTGGCAATAGGGGCAACAACAAATCCTTTCATACACAGTATTCGTAAAAGGTTGCACCGATGCTAAGATCAGAGGTTAAATAATGCAGACAGTATAATAAAAAATTTGTGAGTGTTTTCTAAATCACCTCAACCACCTTTGAGATGCGTTCGTTGTGACTTGTAACCTTTCTCAGTATACACCAGTGTGTCGTGTGTCAGGCACAATTAATGTTAGCTTGCGAGCATAATCACAGTTTTTCTTCTATACCTGTTTATTCCCGAACTCGGGGTATTGGGGGTCTGCTGGAGCCTATCCCAGAGGCAGGGGGGGTACACCCTCGACAGGCCGCCGGTCCATCGCGGGGCCACACACACACACACACACAAACACACACTCACATTCACCCCTATGGGCAATTTAGAATCACCAATCAACCTAATGCACATTTTTTGGAGGAAACTGGAGTACCTGGAGGAAACCCACGGAAGCGCAGGGAGAACATACAAACATACAAAACAGAAAGACCTTGTGCCCGGGATACGAAACCAGGACCTTCTTTTTGTGAGGCAACCGTGCTAACCACTACGCCACCGTGCCGGCAACTTTAGAATATGAAGACGAGTAAATAGGTGGCGTGGTGGTGTAATAGTAAGCATGGTTGCCTCACAACAAGAAGGTCCTGGGTTCGATTCCCATTCAAGGTGAGTTTGCAGAGTCTGCGCTTGTGTAGTTTTTTTCCGGGTACTACGGTTTCCTCCCCAAAACATGTACATTAGTTTGATTGGTGGTTCTAAACTGCCCATAAAAGGGAGTGTGAGCGTCCATGGATTGGAGAACTGTCCAGAGTGTAACCCCTGTCTTTCACCCTATGCGTAGTGGGATAGGCTCCAGTAGAACCTGTGACCCAGAGTTAGGCTATAAGCGGGAATAGAAGACGAATAAATGAATAAATAAAAGAAGAGTGAATAGTTATGCTAATGCTTAGCGACTCACATTACTCAGAATATATATATGTCCATTTGGACTGCTAATTGGAAGATCGGAATTTAATTCCTGGCACTACCAACCTTTTTGTTGCCTCTTGCTGTTACCTAGGAATAAAAAAGTTTTCCTCCAACAACATAAAAGCCTTCCAGGTATGTTAATCAGTGACATAAAATTGCAACTAAGTATGAATGTCTATGTATATATATGCCCTGTGATGTGCTGACATCCCAGGTGGGTCCCTTATTGGTTTGCCATGAAGCGGGATTGGGTGACTGCCACCTGTTTGTTCAAGTTGCCTTTATTCTGTATCCGAGGTATGTTTGATCTGTAAGTAGCACCATATGGTAAAACAATATATTTTGCCCTAACAAGCTTCTCATTATCAAGTCTTTCATGGACAGTAAGCATGGTGGCCTCCAAGCATGGAAGAGAGGCTTTATCTTATTTGGGAAAGTGAAGGGGGCCTGGTCTTATCTGTCAATAAACAGTAATTAGATTTTGTGGCCGATAGTGTCGATTGGTTTCTAATCTAGCTGTCGGCTGGGATGTGTATAATTAAAATCCTGATTGATAAAAAGGTTTGAGACAGAGTACACCACCACACAGTTACCCTCTTCCCGTCCACTTTTTAGTGCCCTAACAGACGCACATACCCCAAGCTGACCTCTTATGGACAAAAGAATGCATGGGGATGGAAGAAAAGTGGGAGAGATGGGAGAAAAGTGGGCAAGTGCACCTCTTATTGATCAAAACTATCTGCTTTCCAATCAGTGGCTCTTTTTTTTCCAGAGAGTCCGGAACAAAGGGTTCATTTGCAATTGTAGCTCCAGGGGACCTTTATCTTCTTCCAATGTTGCAAAGAACTGCAGGTGATTTAGTTCAGCATAATGGTCAATTAAATTCTTCCAACTTCTTTTGACTGCATTTTTGCAATTCTTTCCACCTATTGCTAGCTAATAGTTTCTTTATCACCAGAACATTTGTAAGAGTTAAAACCATGTGTACCATATAACACATTTTTAGAATATTGATTAAGTTGAACATTTGAATGTCTGTCTGTGTGTAGGCAGATAGAAGAAAAAAAGGAGGGGAAACAGAGAGAGATATCCTCAGATCAACTCTCATACACAGGGATGAAACACTAGGCAAACTAATTAGGGGACATTTCAGTAAGTTTCACGCAGGCAGAGAGAAGACAGCCCTGAGGGCATGGAGAGAAAAAGAGGATAAAAACAGAGCAGCCCAACTTCAGCTCCAGCTCGGTTTCAGCTCGGTGGCCTGAGAATGCACACTTGCAGATCAGCCAGCTAAACTTATGATAACACCTGTAACAAGATTTCCGAGAAGTGAGTGAATCATTCATTGTAAAGAAAGTGTTTAAAGTTTATATAAAACACGAATTCAACTCCACAAATGTTAATGACTAATTATTGGAATTAAAACAACTTTAATAACAGAAAGTCTGAGTGCAAGATTGATAATAATATAATTCTATTATATTATTGTGTGCAGGGCAGGACGGTGGCTTAGTGGTTAGCATTGTCGCCACACACCAAGAAGATCTAATAGCCAGGCTAGACGATGAATGAATGAATTATTGCATCGATATTGAATGCTTGATTGTTTACCCAATTATTATTTCCCAATATGCTTTATCGGTTAATGGTTTTGTAATGAAACCACAGTTATGGCTCAAATAGTTAAGTTGCTGAGCTGTTTATCGGAAGACCAGAATGACCTGGATTCAAGCCCCGCCACCACTAAGAAAGACGAGAAAGACCTAGGTTTTACCACCAAGTCCGTCACTGATGGGTCCCTAAACAAGACCCTTAACCCTTCCTCAGGGCTGTCTTCTCATGGGCGCCGTATCATAGCCGACCCTGGGCTATGACTCCAATCTTTCAAGATATGCGGAAAAAAATTACACTATATGTTGTACAGTGTATAATAGTGTATGTGAAAAATAAAATTGAAAGCTGAATATGTAATCTAGCAATGTACCGCATCATTCATTCATTCATCTTTTATACCAGCTTATTCCCTAATTCGGGGTCACAGGGGTCTGCTGGAGCCTATCTGCTGGAGCACAGATACGACAAAAGGCAGGGGGTACATCCTGGACAGGTCGCAGGGCCCCATACAGACAACCACATTCTCACATTCACTTTTATGGGAAATTTAAAGTCACCAATCAACCAAATGTACATGTTTTTGGACTGTGGGAGGAAACCGGGTACCAGGAGGAAAACCACACAGGCGTGGGGAGAAAAAGTCTTGAATTGTAATGATCATTATTTGTTGACTGTTTGTTAACCTTTTATTCAACAAAGATATTACTTATTTGTTTTTTAATAGATCTAATTCTTTTGTTATATATCTAACTGCACACATACTTTTATTTTTAATGTTGAGGGAAGCGATATGATAGAAAAGACAGAGGAACTGCTGGATTATGACCTTTGCTGTCTACTTCTGGTCATCGAATGTCACATGCAGTGCTGAGCCATCAACATGAATGATAACTCTGCACTTTTTCTTATTTTAACTCTCATGTTCCGCACATGTCTGCATACAGACATTAAGCTTTGACTTCCTATCTTTACGGGGTGTCTCCATCAACTTGTATATTATTATACATGATAAAACAATATATGTGCTTGTATTTCTTTTAAGAACCACCGAAACAAACAGAAATAGGCAATCTCTCTCTCTCTCTTTCCCCCACACTGTCCATCTCTCTCTCCCACACATACACTCACACACACTCTCTCACTCTCTTGCTCACTCTTTCTCCATCATGCCAATCCTGTTGTTACTGGAACTTAATAAATCACAAATTAATCATGTGTGTATGTGTGTGTGAAAGAGAATGAGAGCAGGTTCTGGAAGGGGGGTTAATAGAAGTTGAAGCAGTGGCCCAGTACTTAATTTGCTTCTTAATGGAATGCTAAGTTTCCAAAGGAAAACTTTCATTGGGCACAAAATGCCTTTCTTAGTTTTTAATTTGTGCGGCTTTAAGATGGATTGAGATTGATATGTGCTTACAGAATCTTTTCAAGCATCCCTTCCTTAAGAATTTACCTAATTTAACTGATTTGCATCATTTCACTTCCAAACAATGGGATACTTAGAATTAATCTGACATGAAAGCTGAATTTGCACTACATCGAAATTGTCCTTCGACAGGTTCACTGAAAATGTAACCAAAAAAGCAAACAGATTCCTTTAGTTGACCCATTATGGATATGTATTAATTAGCAGCAGCATTTGGTTTTCAATAACAACTTTTCTTTTTTTGGGCAGGGTCACTGTGGCTCTGGTATCTATACTGAGTGTACAAATTAAAAGCCAGTCCATCCCAGGACACTATCCATACACACAGTTCAAAACTAGATTAGCCAATCTATGTTTAGGGATGCAAGAAAACCAGAGAACACAGAGGAACATCCAAACTTAGCAATCTTGTAAGTATCAGAAAACATCAATGATATAATTTAAGAAACAACCGGCATGCTTTTTTTTCAGTGCTAAACTTTGGATTACGCTCAGTGTGGAATGAATAAAAGTAAAGCTGCATCTGATTAATGTGTAATTAATGTTCAATGATTTCAAATTCAGTGGTTCATATAAAAATTATAAATCTGAAAAAAAACATGGATTGAACTTCAACGTACAAAATCTGACTGTGATGCTTTCTATGACATGAAATGCTGAACAGTATAGTGTGGTGGCCCTTACGATAAGCAATTGCTATGTTTCCATCACCCTATGTTAATGTGTATTCTGACATTCGGCATTAGAAATAAGTGATAGAAATGTCTTTCCGGGAAAAGTTGGGAAAAAATCTTGCAAAAAAAAAAAAGTTCAGCTCATTCGAGGTAGCTTTTCACTTGCGCAAAAAAGGTAAATGGGAATAAATATTTCTGGAAACACATTTACTGAATTAAATTCTAACCCAGCGGATATTAAACCTACATTGGTTATTTCTGCTTTATGTCGTTTGCACTGTTTTATTTACAGTTGCTTACTTGGTTACTAAAACCACCATCAGCTTAGTAGGAATTGATACAAATTACTCAAATTGGTCCTCATTTTTGAGAACTTAATTGAGAAATATTCACTTCACGTTAGGCTAGAAAGCCTGCTGGACATTTCTACTCTAGACAACAGCACAAATCCTACCTCTGACAAACTGCTTGATGTGAGACAGGTGCTGCTCGAGCAGATCTTCCACTGCTCAAATTCTTCAAGAAATGCACACACAGCTAACACAATCAACGTACTAGTCTTTGAGGTATTCTGAAGCATCAGCGGTGGACTCAGAGGAGTGTTAAACACACGAAATTAAATCTCCCTGCTGATTAAAAATGGATGTTACCATGCAGAGCCTCTGGTGTGGGACTTGGCAGTAAAGGAACTCGTTAATATTCCCCCCCATGTCTTGCTAATGTCTTAAAGTGATAAATTGTGGGGGGTAGGGGGCTGTTTGATTGTTCTTCACAGGCAGTCTGTGTGTCATAGAGCATGGAGTGACTGGAATCGCAGGGATATTCTCTGAGCGCTTGAGCATTGTGGATAAAACATTAATAGGGTCATTGTATATGGACATGTAAATTGTGAATGTGGGGAGAATGTCAGGCGTGTTACAGAATTTCTTGCTGTTTCTTTTCACTAGAATTCCTATAAGCATTATGCTATGTATCTTGATGCCCAGTATGTCAAAATATCACCTAGCTGTAGGTCGTGCAAACAAGCTGTTCATGCATAAGCAAATCAGGACCTGTATCCATAAATAATGTGTAAATTCCGACAGTGCTGGATGGAAAATGAGCTTTGAAAGCATTGAGTGTGCAGAATAATGTGTCTCATTAATCATTAAGAATAACTGAAAATTATTTCAATTATTCTTTTTTTATAATGTGTCTAATATAGAAAATATAGACATGTAAAAGATAAGAAATAAAACACAATAGGTGTGTGTTTTTATTAGATCGTTAAAGATTAGCACTGTAATGTGGCCTAGGGTAATGTACATTTATCCTAACAATATATAAGACATTGCTTATTTTCCATTGGTTTATTAAGTCGAATCCGCAGTAGTTATAAAAACTAATAAAAATCCAAAATTTCTAGTCATATTCATTGTAATTAGCAATATTTTTTTTTGCTATAACTAATTCTATATGAACTATAAATTGTTGATTTTTCTATCATCTTTATTTTCCCATGATATTTAACATAAACCTCCTATAAAATAGCATGAAAAAGTCATGTTGCATCCAATCCGCCTGTCTTCTTTAGTTTTAATATTTTAATCACATTGCAATGTGTATGCAATGATGAAATGGTGAGACCCTAGGATAGTCTCCGGATTCACCATGGCTCTGACCAGGATAAAGCTGTTATGATGAATATTTATTGCTGCAAATACAACAGCAGATTCTGGTTGGTATATGTACTGTATAATACTGGATAGATCTCTGATGCATTAAAGCAACACTTCGTGATATTTTCTAACTTTAACACAGCAAAAGGTGACCACAACTTTTAAAACTTTGGCTCGTGTTGACGTTAGAGGATGAAAACTGTGTGTCAAAAGTATGATAGGTTTGGAATTTGTAACCATTAATAGGTGTAGATATGACATACAATGTGCAGCATAGCTCTTTTATCAGTGCTGCTACTGGCCTACTTCACTCATCCAAGACCAATATTCCTCTCACCTTCAAGAGCTAAGAAGACAAACCATTCGGTACAGAGGCTTTCACTCAGACACGGTCAGCAAGCCCGGCTCTAATACAGCCTTATATGGCGTCCCCTTTGAAAGGACATTCCATGAAGCATTGTACAAATACAACTGAGGTGAATTGAATTGCGCTGAGCCCATCAGAGAGTTAGAGTCTGTAAGGACACAGCAAAGAAGTTAGTTAGTTAGCTATTTTTTTACCATTTTGAGCACACACACAAATCTGTGTGCAGTTGTGCAGCTATTTATGCTCAGACATGCACCGTGCAGAAACACTGGTTGTTCTTTTAGGGTTGTGGTTTATGTCTATCACAAGATTTAATTTGTTTTCTTATATCTTTCCTGTGGGCGGCGTAGTGGTTAGCACGGTCGCCTCACAACAAGAAGGTCCTGGGTTCGATTCCC
>JAOTQW010000002.1:11058552-11068641 GCA_026260075.1 Sisor rabdophorus | reverse complement strand
CAGTTTTACTACATTTTTTCAATATAATACATGTTTTTACAATTCAGCTAAAATGCTAAAATATTTGATGTGCTAAATGTCCAAGATTAATTTCACTGCCATTTTCTTTAGGCAGAATACTGAGCGGAAGCTCATAAGGACATGATAAAGAATCCCATTTTCTTTAAACTCCATGTGTGAGCACTCACCCAGGCTATGATGGCCCTGCCTTCACCCTGTGCTCGGCTTAGCTGTGGCCTCCAACCCAGCTGCTTACCGTTTTCCATTTATCTGCCCGTAAACCTATAAAACTCGGTCAGCTTTCCTTGCTTCTGTGCGGCCCAGTCTGGCAGATTGAGAGCAGCCTGTAATGCACAAGTCTGTTTTTATTATTCTTGCTGGGGAAGCACTATTTCATCAAGAGCATGATTCCACCAGAGGAGAGGGTTAGAGGAGATAGGGCCTGCAGCCTGGCTATATTTCTTCCAATCAAACTTTCCGTAAGGGAAAAATGAGTTGGCGCCATCAAAGCTAAGAATAATGCTGCCAGCTTTTATGTAAAAGGAAGGACTGATGGACAAATACAGGAAGGCACGACAAGTTTAATGACGTGTGTTGAGGGGGTCCGAGATTGGAAAAGTGACAGAGAGAAGCAGCCTCCTTGGTGGAATATAAATTGTGGGGGGCCAGCTGTAAAAAGGCTTTTATCTGGAGTGAATGCGGGACGTAATGTGTGGGTCAGGGTTAAGTCATTTTCTCCGGCAAGTTAAGCGAATAATGAAAGCGAGTCGGCGCAGAGAAGGAGCAGTGCTGGCGCCAGTTTGTCTTCATTTATTATGCCAAATCTCATGCTTTTGGCGTGGCAGCACCGAGACCCGTGCCTCGCACGGGTAGACGACATATCGCTTAATTTACACAAAGTAATGAAAGCAGGGAATGGGAGGACAAAACAATTTACCTGCTGACATGAGAAGAAGTGATTTGCGAACATAGGGGTTAGCGGAAGAGCGGGCACAGGGCCACGGGTGGGAGAGAGGGTGGGAGGCTGAGAAAATCACTGAAAGGAAAGAGAAGAGTAGTTAGGGGGGGGCAATTGGTGCACCCTGTCTGTGATCACAGTGATGATTATACCTTCAGAAGCTCAGCTCTTGAGAGGACACCATTTTTATACATCACACACAAAGCACTCATGTACACATATGCAACATTATCAGACCAGCTGCTGATACATGTTTAACTTATCCTGTTTTATCTGTTGTTCCACATCTCACCACCCAATACACACACAAACACACAGATGTGGGATTAAAAAAAAAAAGCAAGAGAGAGGAAGAAAGAGAATGAGAGAACATAAAAGACCAATCAAGGCTTAATTGACATCAGTCATCAGTGCTTTAAGGAGTTGAGGCCCTTGTCTCTCTCTGCGTCGGCCCTCCAAATCGCAATCACCCACAGAGAATCTGTGGCTCTCTGGTCCTTCATGAGAGTCGCCTACAGGAGATCACAGTCATTATCATCACTCCAACTAGCAACAGGTATTTTTAGCTACACACCTGCTAATTCAGAGGATCAAAAGTCAAGCAGAAACCAAGTTTAGTAATAAAACCTATAAAATAAAATAAAATGGGTTCCTATGTTTCCATGGGGTATATCTTTTAAATAGTTAGTTAAGTTAATTTTACAGCAAGCAGATGAGAGCTGCACTAATCCCCTTTGCCTGGAAGTTTTCCCAGTGTGTTATGACCACAGAATGTCTCAAGTGATTGAAGACAATCATTGCACTGTTCCCGTGTCCTTAATATTACAGCACAGTTTTTGTCAATATTTCTCTGCTTTAACAGACCACCATCTATAAGAGATGCACAAAGAGCTTAACAAAAACCCCTGTAATTTTCCAATCACTGGCCTTTAGTGCTAAAGAGCTCCAGAGACAATTTCAGCTCTAAGAGGTAAAGAGATTTTTTTTTTACAACTAGAAGCAGAGGTTAAAATGCATGCTTAAAATAGCTATTCATTAACCCATAGATATAACATGTACATTATATATGCAGTATATATTATACTGTGTATATATTATACTGTGTATATATAAGATATATATATATATATATATAAGATATAATCAGTTGTCAGGCTAATGATATAAGAGGTCAGTTTTATCAGTAAATAATAATAAGATGGGGTAGTGGCGTAGTGGTTAGCATGCGAGCCTCATAAGGTCCCAAGTTCGATTCCCAGGCAAGGGGTCTTTTTGTGTTCTCCCCGCGCTTGTGTGGGTTTTCTTCGGATACTCCGGTCTCCTCCCACAGTCCGAAAACATGGTTAGGTTAATTGGTAATTTTAAATTGCCCATAGGGTTGAATGTGAGTATGTGTGGCCTTGCGATGGACAGGGACCTGTCCAGGGTATACCTCTGTGTAAGCTGGGATAAGTTCCAGCAGACCTCCGTGACACCAAGGTGGGAAATAAGCGGCTATAGATGCTATAAGATGAATGAGTAAAGGAAAATAATAATTACCATTACCAAAATTATTATGAAATCCTTCACACATATTTTACTGAGCATGCTCAATACACACAGAGACACACATGCATGAAGAGGCAGATGCAAGTAGTGTGTGTTCCTGTAGAGATGCACGGTGGGAAGAGTTGGTCACGGTAAACGGTGGGGTGTTGTCTGCTTTTGCTGGCACAGCTTCACCACAAGTCTGAGATGACAGAGGAAGTATCACTCTCCATGGGCATGCTGGGAAAAGCCTGGAAGCGTCTCCATCCTGCTGCTCTAACCCTCACAACAAATCAAACAACACAGCACTCTGGCCAAGCAGCCCTCTGCCACAGTGCTAAGGGCCCGACCTCGGCTGGATGCAACACTCAACATACAGCTTTCACTCTAGCAGTTCTAGCAAGTCTTTGATTTTAAGAGAACAACAGTAATAGAAAAAGGCAAGATAAAACCAGTAACTCATGGCTCCTAAATAACTACAGATTGTCTAAATAAAGTATAAAGAATATTTACAGGTATATAAACAGGAAATTATTAGTCTATACACATTAACCTTACAACTTTGTTGATCAGTGACTACTTTCATTTTCTTTTTATATAATAAAAATATAAATTAGAATGTAGTGTAATACAAATCCAATAATTACATTACAATCAGAAACAAACTTAAATATCAGAAATGACACTTTATTAAAAGGGGCTTGTATAATATCTTCAACAAACAATACATTGATCAGCGAACTGGGTTAAGGCACTGGTACCCATGCGCAACCAGGGTTCTATTCCGGCTTGGGTTCTTCCGGACCCACAACTTTCCCATTTCATCTCTCTGTCCTATTAATAAAGGCTACCCCCCATGAATTAGAAAAAGGTTTTTTTAGCAATAAGTATTATAAACATATATAAGCATATCTGCTTAAGAGAGAAGAAGACAACTCATCCATACTGTCACTCCTATTTTAGAGTCTTTACTGGAATAACTTGGCCCAGTGAGGAAAACAGCCTTGCTGCACAAAGTGAGCTCTATCATTGACATGGTGTGCTAAGGTTGCATTGAAGGAACTAAAGTGGCCTGCACAGAGCATTGAGGTTGTAATAAAGAAACTTGAGTGTCCTGCACAGTGCCCTGAACTTAACCCCACTAAAAACATTTGGGATAAACCGGACCACTGCCTGCACCCCAGACCTTCTTGCTTGTAGTCCCTGACCCCACAAATCCTCTTGTGTCCAAAAAAATGTCTATGCTCTACAATTTGGTGGCAAGCCTTACCAGCGAAGTGAAGGTTATTATAAGAGTGTGTTTATATATATATATATATATTTATTATAAAGGTTTTTATCTGGAATGGGATGTTCCCTTTAATATAAGCATTTTATAAAATCACTATAGGTTGATAATGTAACCTATACATTTATATTTTACAGTTTTGTATAGAAATATATATTCTCTTAACCCTGACCATGGTACATCAAATCAACATTTACCTACAATAAATAAAATATGTTTAGTAAATATCTAGTCATTTTTCTGTTTTTTTTCTTATATACTAGAATGAGATATAAAGTGCCAGACAGAAGAAGATGGACTCCCCCTGCTGAATCTTGTTTCCTCCATAACCGTAAACCTGCAGTTTGCTTTAGTTTTGATCAGTGGTTGCTAAGATGTATGATAAAAAAAAACTCCTTTCATGCTCTTCATATAACGTTATTCTAATTTCAGCCATGTTCATTTTAGGCAAACACCTACAATTAAAATCATACTTCCAAATTATTTTTTTTTAAAGGGTCAAACAGGACAACAGGATTAATGAAAGTAATATTTAGGTTTGCTGTTCTGGGTAACTAATTTTTTAAATACACTATATTGCCTACACTATAAAGTTTGTGGGCACTCGAGCAACACAAACACTTATTTTATTTTTATTTTGTTATTTGATGAAGCTAAACTTTTATGGTAAGACATTCCATATTTGTAACAACTGTTTAAAAAGGAAACACACATGGAAACTTTTGGAAATATATGTTATATTAAGATTTTACTTAACATAACATATTACTATGTTTATTATTCTACTGTTTGTGTTTATATGTAAATTCGTAAAAAAAAATATGGTTGACTTGCATCACAAGCTGTTCTGTCAACTAGAATTTGTTTTTTCCCCAAAAGTTTTTGGATTCTGGATAACATTATTTATAATGCTTCTGAATTATTTGGACACTTCCCATTTTAAGGTTATCATTCAGTTTTGAATAATGTCCTTGATTCTTTTAAACAATTAATAAAATCAAGTTAACAAATAACCAAATAGAGCGTTTTAATTATATATTGTATCTGCAAAATGTAATCCACCTCCTCTTTTTGTTTCTTACTGTTATAGCTAGTCCTCCTCCTCTTGATTTCCTCCCTCCTCTCCATCCCAGTTCACTTCACATGGTCACTTCATCTTGTCTTTCAATCACCTTCTTTTCCCTCTTCACCTCCTCTCTGACTTATTTACTTCCTGAATGAGGGGTGGCAGTGAACAGGGGATGTCCTCAGTGCAAATCACTGGCAGTCATGCTCTGTGGCTTTCCTAGTGCACACACACACACAGACACACAGACACACAGACACACACACACACGCAATGGCATGTCATGAAAAGGGCTGGGAGGTGAAACACAGGCAGGGAGAATGGAGTGTGTGTATGTCAAGCCCACTTCACCCCCAACTCCATTACAGCTTAACCAGCGACAAATTGAGTGCCACCAGCAAGCCGAGTTTGAGCAGAGTAGAGGTGGGACTCCACACACACAGCTGCACCTTTTGCACTATTTCCCTTTCCGTCTCCAGAATCCAGTTTGGGTTTCAAACTTCATATAATAAGTCTATGTCTTTTTTAATTTTTGCGACATTGACCCTAATTCTAAAGGCATTTATATATAAGCAAAAGTGTCAGAAATTGGTTCCAGCAATCCTGGGATAGTCAGCCAAACAGGTAATAAGTTGCGATGTTGGAACACGAACACACACACACACACGCACGCACGCACGCACACATGCACACATGCACACACACACACCCCTTTGAGTAATTATGTCATTACAGTGGTCAGTCTAAGAGGGCTGGGATGAGTGCTATAGCTCTCCCTTGACTGCCATCACGTAATTATGACTTATGCCACCTGAACGCTGCAAGCTGGGGGAAGTCACTCTGCTATAAATTTTAATTATCACTCCTATGAAACAAAGGCTTGCATTGTTTCCTAAGAATTAACAGGTGAATATAGAGGGCATGGCCTAGTCACTGATCAGAACAATGCCCCAATCAGACAGCTGGAAAAGAATAAAGAGAAGGAGCTGAATGAGAAGTGAAGAAGTTAAGGAAGAAGAAGAGAGAGAAAGGGTTAAAAGGGTTAAAAAACTGTTTGTAACAAACTATACAAATGTCTAATGTTTAGCTCATTTTATTTACGCTGAGCTGAGCAGTTTTTAGCACATAAAACTGTAGATGTTCTTATAAAAACAGAGCAAGGGCACTGGTGGACTGTTTTAGATTCTACAGCTTCGACCCACAAGTGGCATGTATCACTGACCCAGAATTAGTATTTATGGCCAAAATGTAACTGGAGTGTTGAGGTCAGTTTCATGGCTGTCAGACAGGTAAACACTGGATCAGCAACAAGAGCTGGTCTGGCCTATGCGGAAAGGACACAAGTGATATCCAATGCTCTGAGTAATTCTCATGACCCTGTTGAGCCTGTTTGTGTGTGTACAAAAAAGAAAGAGAGAGAGAGACAGAGAGAGAGAGAGAGAAAGAAAGAAAAAAAGGAAAGAAAGAAAGAAAGAAAGAAAGAAAGAAAGAAAGAAAGAGAGACAGAATAAGAGAGAGAGAGAGAGAGGAAGAGAGCTGCTCTAAGTAACTCTAATTAACTTGTTAAGCCCATTTGTGTGTGAAAGAAAAAGAGAGAGAGAGAGAAAGTGTGAGAGAGAGAGAGAAAGAAAAGAGAGAGAGTAGGCAAAAAGAGAGGGGAAAAAGAAATGCTCTGGGTAATTATCATGTCCTCATTGAGCCTGTTTGAGTGTATGAAAGAGGGAGAGAGCGTGTGAGAGAGAGAGAGAGAAAGAGAGAGAGAGAGAGAGAGGGAGGGAGGGAGAGAGAGAGACAGACAGAGAAAGAAATGTCCAAGTTAAAAATTTTACCACCAAAAGGCTTTGATGTTTGGTTTGGTTGTGTGTACGGAATTGTGAAGCCACAAGGTAAAGTTTCCCTAACCAGTTGTTATTAAGCTGACTTGCAAGAATGGAATCTCCCCAATCTCCCTCTCTTAATATTAATAAGTGTTTGCTCAACTATCTTCTTTCAGGGAAACCTTACCTTTACAAAGCCTGGATTAAGTATCAGAGGACGGCTGTTTGGAAATCACCTGCAGTCCCACTGGGGTTTTACAGACCAGTCCGTTTTCTCTGTCTTACTGTTATCATCTTACTTTTTTCAGTTTTTCCAAAGCTTTAGCTTCTAACCACATTGTACAATTACAAATAAAAAATTAAAAAATAAGTATGTATATATATTTTCCAACAGCCCAAAAACATGTATGTTAGGTTGCTTGGTGTTTCCAAGTTGCCCATAGGACTGAATGTAAGTGTAATGGACTGGCGACCTGTCCAGGGTGCACGCTTCCCACCAATTGTTCTTAAAGAGCTGGGATAGGCTACAGCAGACCCCTGTGACTTGTGCGTGGAGGTTTGCTTGTCAGCTTTTTAAAATATTTTTTTATTTCAGTAATTTTAGGTACTTTTGTAATACATGCAAATGAGGGTGGCTCCCCCTGTACAAAAATATTTATCTATGTAGACGATTACAAAACACAATATATGAGCAAAATCTTGCTGACACCTGACCATTGTGTATTTATTTGCTTTCTAAACATCCATTTTAAGATTAAGGCCTCGCATAATTGTTATTATAACCTTCACTCGTTTGGTAAAGCTTTCAACTAAAAGTTTGAGTTTGGCCATGGGGAATTAGCCACAGAAACAGTAGTAAGGTCAGGCATGAAAGCCTGGGGTGCAGCCAGAGTTCAGCTTATCCCAAAGGTGTTCGTTTGGGGTTAAGGTCAAAGCTCTGTGCAAACCACTTGAGTTCTTTCTCTTCAAACTTGGCAAACCATATCTCTATGGATCTCACTTTGTGCACAGGGCATTGTCATGCTGGAACAAGGTTAATCGTCTCAGTTCCAGTAAAGGTGAACTGGAATTGTACAACATACAAAAAGATTCTATGTGCTTTCAACTTTGTGGCAACAGTTTGGAGAAGACACATTCAGGTCTTTATATGGCGTAGCGTTAAGATTTCCCTTCACTGAAAGGCAGAGATCCAAACACTGTTCCAGCATTGTGCACAAAACCCTTTGAAAAACATGGTAAGTTAAGGTTAAAGTTCTGCAAAAAGCTGTAACATCAACTCCACTAAACACATTTGCAACTAGCGCTGACATTTACATTCACATTACATTCATCTCTTCTATACAACCCACAGAAGTGGCTTGGTGGTGCTGGAAATTGAACCCTGGCCTTTTTGGTATTAGTCCAAGACCTTAATCACTAAGCGACATCTTCTTACCCATCCTTAGTGCCTGAACTTACTAATACTATTGTGACGGATTTGGAACATCCTTTAAAAAGGTTCAGAAATCTAGTGGAAATCCTTTCAAGACATGTGGAGCAAAATCAGGGCGGCACGGTGGGTAGTGGTTAGCACGTTCGTCTCACAGCAAGAAGTTTGTGGGTTCGATTCCCGGGTCTTTCTGTGCAGAGTTTAAATGTTCTCAACGCGCTTGCATATTTACTCCAGGTACTTCGGTTTTCTCCCACAGTACAAAAACATGTACATTAGACTGCTTGGTGTTTCTAAGTTACCCAAAGGAGTGAATGTGAGTGTGTATGGATGTTTGTCTATATGTGGCTCTGTGATTGACTGGCGACCTGCCCTCTCGCCCTATGTGCACTGAGATCCCACAGAAACCTCTGTGATCCCAGGCTAGGAAATAAGTGAGTTAGAAGATGAATAAATGAATGAATTACCGTAAATCTAGAATAGGATGTTGCAATTCTCTCCATATAGTGCATGTTAGAGTAAATAAAAGTTGATATGTTTTCAGAAAAAATCATGTCTGTCCTTGGATCCAAAACTCTAGAAGGTTAGATAAAAAAAAAAAAACAGATTTACTGCAGCTAAAAATCTGTGTCATGGTTGACACTAACATTTAAAACTGTTAATGCTGTTAAAACATCCTTTATCCACCTTCAGAAAATTGCCAAGTTAAGGAACATGCTGTCCATACATATTGCACAGATGTTAGTTTATAACCTTCAGATTAGATTACTGTAATACTCTACCAGCTGGATGCCCAGTCATATCCATCAACAAACTGCAGTATGAACATACGCAAGAGCTGGAAAGATGCAACATATCCGGCTATTCATTGTTCTACAACATTGTCTAATTGTTAGGTTTCCATGGTGTAAAGAATTCAACTTTGGATATCTTTTAACAAAGCTCTGGTGACCCCAAATTAGAAAATAAGCAGGTATAGAGGATGAATGTATGAATATAGTTTAACACCTTCCAGTAAAGTCACTACAGTACCACAGTCTTACCACAGTCTTTCTAGTTCTAATGTGTCCTCTGCTTTTCCACTTCCAGTTTACCAGTTACATTTTACAATTAGGTTACAGCAATTAGAGCAACTGGCCTTGTTAAGTGGCCCAGCAGTGGCCAATTGGTGAAAACTTGCTTCGATCAAACAACTTACCACTGTGCATGAACTTAACATAAACATTTTGCAAATCATTTCATTTTGTAGGTACATAATTCATTCATTCATTCATTTTCTATAGTCAAACTCGTCTGCTGAAGCCTATTTCAGCGCACAGGGCGAGAGTATGCCCTGAATAGGTCGCCAGTCTATTAAACTTCGTTCGTGTAGCAAAATGTTCCTGACCTAAACTTCATTTCACTATCATGTTTAATTCGATAAATTTGTTTATGACCCCTATAGTCCATTCTCAATGACATATTTTATTTTTTATTATTGTTGGCATGGTGGTGTAGTGATTAGCACGTACGCCTCACAGCAAGAAGGTTGTGCGTTTGATTCACGGGTCTTTCTGTGCAGAGTTTGAATGTTTTCCTGCACTTGTGTATGCTTGTTCGTCTATGTGTGCCCCTGCGATGGACTGGCAACCTGTCCAGGGTATGCCCCTGCCTCTTGCCCTATGTGCGCTGGGATAGGCTACAGCAGACCCTAAGCTAGGGAAGAAGCGGGAAGGGAAGATGAATAAATGAATGAATGAATGAATGTTTTATTTTACACAGAAAATATTAAACAAAATGTATTTTTTCCATGAATGAAGGTCCTACTATACTCATATTAGAGGTTCACTAATTTACAAAAACATCAAAAAACAAAAAAAATCATAAATTTAACATTTTGACGCAGGTTTTTTACTTTTTGTATACCCCAACCAGCACATATACTCAATCCAAAACAGACAAAAATTGTATTTTGAATGAACTAATATCTATTCAGATTATAGCTAATTCAAATGAGTAATATAT
>JAOTQW010000002.1:10996581-11008237 GCA_026260075.1 Sisor rabdophorus | reverse complement strand
CTGCCTCTCGCCCAATGTGCGCTGGGATAGGCTCCAGCAGACCCCTGTAACCCCGGAATTCTGGAATAAGCGGGTAAAGAAGATGAATGAATGAATGAAAACAATTAGTAATAAGAATAAAGTATTTTTAACAGGGCAAAAGATTAACAACTGTTTGGTCAGTTTCTAACAAATTACATGTTATAAGCTTTATACCTGATGATTTATTACTGTTTCTCTATAGTGTTCAGCTCAGATCATATAAAACCAATAAATCAAAAGCATGAAAAATACATTTGTCTTAAATTCAGCCTTCCTTCTGTGCAGAGACTAACCTGGGCTTGGAAGTCAGCGTACATTGCCCCTGTCACACCTTTAATCCTAATGGTGACATCATCGAAAACAAAAACGAAGTCCTAGAGGTCAAATTTAAAGGTAAGGCTAGAAACACTTGTAGCTACTGTAGAACAAATTACTTTGATAATTAAAAAAATGTGGCTGATGAAAATAACTATTGCTTATGAAAATATCAGAAATATTTTGACGCATTTAACAGGATATATTTTATAATTACTATGCAAATCAGAAGAAATTCCAGTGCAGACAGTTCATCTGCTGAAAGATTTATAGAAAAAAAAATGTCTCTTCTACATTTATAAAAAAAAAGGTTACTTGAATTTTCATCATTGTAGATTTTAAGTTATATTATTGTCACTTTATCTGTTTAACTTTTTTTTACCCTTTTTTTATCTTGAATAATATCATTCTCTTCTGGACCTCCATCCAAAACATATGTGTCTGGGTTGTAGTTAGAGATAATGCTCAGAGCTAGTCAAGAGATTGTTAAGCTTGATCATGGGAACGCTCTCAGGTCTGGAATCTCACTTAGTAATGGGGGCCCCAAGGTCTGGGGGATTGGAAATGCTCCCTAACTCCATCAGCAGTCTCCACTGCAAGGAATGCACTGCTGCCACGGGCGCTCAGTCTTTTGGCCCTGAATTAAGGGGGGGGGCAGTAACCACTGGCAACGTCCCTACTGGGACCCAAGCTGATTTATCTATCAGATGAGCAGGCAAGTGAGTACAGGGAAGAATTAGAGCCGAGAAATTAGATGCTGTAGATTAACAGCCAGTAGGAACTGGAGGCTGCTGGGCACAAACTCAGCTATCATTTGTCCTTTAACATGCAGTGAGATTTGTTGTACTTGTAGGTATGGACGGAGATCACTATGAAAACCGATTAGATCTTGGTCGGCTTAGTAGGCAAAAAGAGCATCCTCTGCCACACCTTATTCTGATGATGCTGCCTCCCCATCGCCTGGACGTCCCACCTACATCTAGACGACGCAAACGGGCACTGGATACCAACTACTGCTTCTCGTAAGGGGGTGCTATTGTATTTAATCAGTCTGGTGTATCTACCGTATTTAATAAACAGGAACAGATCATGTGAGGAAAGGCAGAAGTTCTGCTGCCTTCAGACACATTCAGAGATGCAACACAGCCACAATGGGAAAAAAAAGTTATTCATACATTATCGCTGTAGAAGGTTCTTCTCTGGTTCACATTCCAATTAGTATTAGCACAGCATGTTTCCCGCAAGAGGCTATATAACGAATTCAATTAGTATCTGACAACTTAATTCATGGTAGAGATTTAAGATCTATCCCTGTATTAAAAATAGAGTGAGTTTTGTGTGTGTGTACCGGTGTGTTAGAGCCCTGATGCCTGGGTTTACCTTACAGACAGAATTAAAGGCATAAGCCTGGTCCAGGAGAGAAAAAATGACACACCTCACAGTGGAATTTCTGAGGCTCTGAAAGGCACAGCTTGAGCTGTTTATAAGGCAATACAGAATGAAAATATAAGGCTTAAAAACGTCAAGTAAGAATTGGCGGTATTACTTCATTGAGGCTATGGAAATGTAATTGAATGAATGCAGCGACTTTGCCAAGAAGGCAGAGCAGCAGAATAAAAAGGTATACAGTGCAAAAGAAAACCAAAGGCAAGCCACCTCAGCAGCTGATCATCATGTGTCTCTCTCTTTCTCCTTTGCAGTAATTATGAGGAGAACTGCTGTGTTCGTCGTCTTTACATTGATTTCCGACAGGACTTGGGCTGGAGATGGATCCATGAGCCTAAAGGGTACCACGCTAACTTCTGCTCAGGGCCATGTCCTTACCTCCGCAGTGCCGACACCACACACAGCTCAGTGAGAACCTCTTTACAATAAATACATTCATTTATTTTCTCTTCCTGCATATTTCCTAATTCGGGATCACGGGGGCCTGTCCCATCGCACATAGGGCGAGAGGCAGGGGCCACACCCTGGACAGGACACCAGTTCATCGCAGGGCCACATAACAACATTCACAACTATGGAATTCAGAGTTACAATCAACCTAATGTACATGTTTTTAGACTGTGTGAGGAAACCGGAGTACCCGGAGGACACACAAGCGCAGGAAAAACATGCAAACTCTGCACAATAAGACCCCGTCCCCGGAAATTGAACCCAGGACCTTCTTGTTGTGAGGCCACCTTGCTGCCCCAATAAATAGATCAATAATTTTAAATTAAACATTCATTCCGCTTCTATACCCACTAATTCCCTAGCTCGGAAAAAACATGCAAATGCGGGCAGAACATACAAACTCTGCACAAAAAGACCTGAGAATCAAATGTGCTAAGTCTTATTTAGCTAATGCAGTCTTATTGAAACACATCTAGAGAAGTAACATCACATTATAAAAAATAGGTGATTCCAGATCATGAGAAGGATTATCATCTGTAGATTTTTTAAGCAGTAATATTTATTATTTATATCTCTGTTATGTAAGAAATATACAAAAGGTTTTTTAGGTGCAAAATTGGTGTGATTATTAAAAATTATAAAACACAGATCAAATCAAGAAGTCAGCAACACTGCGTTATTATTATAAATCATTATGTTTGGCAAGTACTGTAAAAATACAATTCATAAAAAAATAGACTAGCATGGTTGCCAGACCTGCAAAAAATAGCGATTGAAAAGGGAAACTACACCTGATATTATGATAATGATGATAAAATGATGATGAATAATTATCTCACATGACACATTTAAAAAATAGCCAATAAAAGTTATAAAGTAGCACAATCAGAGCAGATTTTCTTAATAAATGATTTAAATCCTGTTTTAGTTATCATACTGTTCTTTTTATTTTAAGAAAAAAAAATCAAATAAGGTAAAATTGAACATTTACAACCGATGGTTTAATTATTCCCCTGGTTTTTGTTTGTAGTTGCTGAGCCTTTACAACACTCTGAATCCAGAAGCCTCAGCTTCACCATGCTGTGTACCACAGGACCTTGAACCTCTAACCATCCTCTACTATGTTGGACGAACACCAAAAGTGGAACAACTTTCTAACATGATTGTTAAATCCTGCAAATGCAGTTGAAAGCTTCAGCCCCTCAGAGGTCCTACCACATTAGAAGAGATTAGAAGAGAATGTTAGATGGGCCAGAACTGGACTTAGAAATACCTCCATGCTTCTTTTTACTCTACTTTCAGGCCCTGAAGCATGATACTTCGAAGCACTACATTTCTCATTTTATTTTGAGTTTGTTCTAAGGTGGCCATGACATCTAATGCTTCTCTACCGACCCATTGACCTCCACACATTTGACCTTTTTGTGGTTGATTCTCTCCATCACCCCTCTCCCTCTTTTAACCCATTTCTGTTGCTTTTTACAGTTTGAACTGTCTGTCCCCACCTTAAAATTTTGGGCATTTCTGAACCAGCTGAATTAAAGAAAACAGACAGCTGGTTTATGCAGAAAATCTGTGATCAGGATGCAAAGGAACACTAATAATCTTTACTGGATCTACTAAAAACAAGAGCATTACCTGGCTGACAGTTTCAGCAACCATCAGTTTTTTTTGTTTGTTTTATAGTGTAAAGCCTTGATGCACAGGATTCCTCCTTTGAACATTGAACTGTGGCCCCACAGATTCCCACACTGTTTGTCCACAACACAGACTAACAAATACAAGACATATCACAAGTAATTAGTAACGTCACATGCTGGAAAGAATTTATATGTGACAATAAATGTTTTGTTTGGGGCGCTTACCTCTGTTTTCTACCCATCCTTTTAGGTTTGTTGATATGCCTACATAAAGAAGACAGTGTGAAATATTGTACATCACTACATGAAACCAGATCACAAACTGTAAATGTTTTTTATTGCTATTATTCTTGGGAAAACAAAAGTTTTTGTAATTAAAATTAGTCTTGGACAAATACTTTATATTCGAATTATTTTTAGTACAACAATGTACATAGAAGATATTTTATATATAATACACTAAAAACCAAAAAATTTATAATACACTATATTCTGTATTATGATGCTGATTATTATTATAATGTCACCACATAAAAACATACTTACCCACTACATTGTACATACTTTAAAGACCTTTTTTTTTCGATAAATGGGCAGATTTTTACTAAAACGTGATGCTCTGTCTACAGAAAGAGTTGCACTGGTGTTCCCTTTACAAGTTAGATCTGGTTTTTATTACACCACTATACAGTATACTGTATTAGCCTATCATTTAATCAGAGATGACATTAATGGTAATGGTCCAAGTCATAAATCCCTGTAACAGAGCATAATTCTGTAGCATCAAGAGTCTGATCAGACTATATGACCATATTCATTCATCATCAGATGTTTTTGGATTTTTGAACTTAAAAAAAAAAAAACCTGTCTTACTTTCCCTCTTAATGCAGGCATCCAACAGGTCAGACATATGTATGTAAGTGCAAGCAAAATAAAAACAAAACATGAAGTTGTGAAGTGGTAGTCTAGTGATTAAGGTGTTGGACTAGTAAACTGAAGGCATCATCAAGCCATCAATTTCTTAGTGGTATAATTGTATGTTATGTCAGTTGTTAGTTACTGTGGATAAGGGCATCTGCCAAATGCTGCAAATGTAGAGTTACCAGCAATTGAGAACAATGGTTTTATATCTACACAGACACACACACAGTTTCTATATTGTAGTAAAAATCCACTTTAGAAAGCATTCCACAACATGGACAATCTATGAAAATTTATTTATTTTTTGTGATCTTTACGATATACAAAAAAAAAAAACAGTTGAATATACATAATATTCACACATTTTGGTCAAACACATTATTTGTTGAACAACAATAATTTAATGATGCACAAAACAATAACAATATAAAACACCACCACTAAAAGCTAAACATCGCTATTGTAAGTTACCCGAATGTTACAGTACTTCAGCCTTCATATAATACATCACTTCAGTAATCTACAGTACTGTGTAGTCCAGATTTTATAACTTAAGTAATGATCTGTAACGCAAAACGGAAACACCATTTGTTCTAATCAACTCTTCTTGTCAGAAATAAGTTCTTTAAAACATGATCAAAATCCAACAATAAGTTCTACAAACTGTCCAGCTTGTCAAGTTTAAACTTCTTTGTGGAACTGAACTCACAGTGTTGTACACAAAAAACACTGAAGGGCAATATAAAAGATTTAGACTGCTTCAATAGATAACCATTAACAATACGGTTTGGTTGGCTATGTGTGCGGGTAATCTGAAAACAATGATAAAATACAGCACACAAGTGCTGATCATAATCAACATGATCAGGCAATTTTTTTCTCAGTTCCGATTAATATACCACTGCTAAATTCTTGGATGTAAAAGGCTTAATCATTGTGCTCATTAATACATCATAGTTTTAGGTAATATGACAGAAAATTATGAAAGTTATTCGACAGATTACAAAATATTTTTAAAGCTCAGGAAGTATCCATAACACACTGTGACTTTTTTTATTAAAGGTTTAGAAATAATAAACTGGATTGTTTATATCTGCTTCAACAGAAGGGAGCATCATGTCTAGAACAAAAAAAAACCCATAAAAAAACTAATTGCTGTGGTAGAAAAAGAAGAATAAAACACATGGTAGAAGTGTTACAATACCTCATTGTTGTTTTATTTTACGTGAATATGTATATAGTTTACAAGGACAAGCTTCCTTCCTTTTCTTTCAAGGGCAAACATTGTTTTTAATCACAGGTTTTTTCTTAATCCGTAAGCGTGTGAAATGTTAAAGGCTACTAAAGGTTGAAGTCTGAAATTGCCTCTGTTGTAGTGATCAGGCTGAGAGTGGAACTAGCAGCTGTTGTTGTCTGTCTTTTTAAAGTCTTAATGGCAGCAGTTACAGGGTGAGAATGGGGCTGGACAACTGCAGCAATAGGACAGAGGAAAAACTGGAGACCACCGGAAAATCTTGGGCCATGGAACAGATCAAGCGCTCATGTCAAAGCCAGGGATTTTTTTAAACAGCATGCTATCCTTACATACGTGTGATCTCCAAAAAAATAAAAATAACACCATTTCTCAGCTGTTCTTTCACCACAGGAAAAGATATGATTCTTGTCTCCTGGGCCAGGTACTGGGACACAAGGCAAGATAACAAAGACTTTTAAAACTGTTCAACTGTATTTCTACCTGCACAGTAGAGATGTATGTATATGTAAAGCTTGTTTAGCCATAAAATTACATCTACACATTTTCACCCAGGAGATCGTAGAAACGGTCTACTATTAATCACTCGCTTCCTTTGAAAAAATAAATAAATAAATTACCATACAAATACATTCTCCTTGACCTGACCGTTACATATGTAAAATTGTACAATTTATTATAAAAGATTACCAAACTAATTGTTAGTTAATAGTAAGCCCAGATTAAAGATTAGAAAAGATTACTGTTGTACACATGCAGCAAATTCTAATACAATAAGAGAGAACCTTATTTGATTTAATTTCAAATCATTTTTTCTATCACTGTGCCTAACTGTGTATTACATTGTCAGTAACCACAGCAAGTCCGTTTGGAATTATGTAACAAATGGTTCGAAGGCAATTACATGATGGAGGCTTGCCGCTATAAGCTTTCCTGCTTATTACCGAAATTAGTCTTCTTGTAGCTCCAGTGGAAAAACTGAAAAAGCTAATTTCTTACATTATACACCTCGAATGATTCATTGCATTCGGGAAAAAATTGGAGAATTGTTGGAATTTTAGCCAAACTATTCATTTAACAGAAATCTCTGTTCAATCATGGTAAACCATAAAGACACTTTAGTTTAAAATGACAAATAGTTCCTGTAAAGAAATCCAAGACCAGAAGGTATAAGCTTTCAAACTGTCCTCCCTCAATCATCTAGGTCCGGACCTGTGAGTATGGAATAATTTGCTGTTCACAGACGGATCTGAAAAAAGATTAAAAAAAAACCCAGAAACTTTAACAATTTATCTTTATAATCAATTTTACAGTTACAAAAAAACAACATCAAAACAGAACATGACTCCTGATGCGACGTTCTTCCGTCCTGCCTGTTTGTTAAACGAACAGGGGTTTCCCTCAGTGATTCTATTACTCAGTACATGGGGTTATGTAAGCTTAAAGCAGCAGCAGAAGCTGAATCTCTCCTGCCTCCATGTTCTTCTCACTCTTTGGTCTATCGCCTGGCCTACAGCCAGTCTTACAGGAGAAAAGAAATTCCGAGTGTAGTGGGAGCTGCTGTGTTTGTGCTCCCAAACAGTATTCTCTTTCATTCCCTCTCCGCAGACTCTGTTTATTTTGGTGCTCTTTTACACCGTTAGGCCTTACGGCACAGGAGACTGAAAACATCAGACCCAACTTCCAATTCAGTGACTTGACTGCTGGAAGCAGCTTTTCCATGCTCAGCAAGAAAGGTGGGGATAAAAGGGAAGAATGGGAAGTTTACACACACACACACACACACATTATATATATATATATATAAAATGTATTTATTTTTCCTTGATATACCATTGATTTATTTTTATAAGGTTCTGTGATTAAACAGATAGCAAAGAAATGAATCCAAAGCTAAATGAACAAGAAAGAAATAACAAATACCAAAGCACAGGAAAAATGAAAAACCCCTGTGTGGTTTCTGGTTTGGAGCTTTAATCCACACCATTGCCAAAACCAAGCAAAAGATTGAAAGAAAAGTATAATTGGTCGGCTCTTTGTTTGATTTAAATTTTTTTCAGGGGGGTACATGGTGAAAGATCTCATTGGAATCAGGCCTAGGTTACAGGTCTAGACGCAGCACGTGCAAACGTCTTGGTAAACGTAGGCGTAGTACTCTTATAAAATGACACACTTTACAAAATTGTTATTTAGCCTAAAAATCAATTCTATTTATTAACTTAAACAAAAACATATCCTGCGTTTTTATAATGCAGCATGTTAAATACAGAATATTGCCGACAATATTAAAAGTATTACTATTTTGATTTTTACATATTTATTTAAGTTGCCAAAGAGTACTGTGTTCACAGTGAGTGAACTGCTAATTGAAGGCTTAATGAAAAGAGAGTGCAAGGCAGAAATTAAAAAGTAAACAGTCTGGAGATAAAACAATGAAAGGGATCAGGCATCAGAGAGAAAGTGACAGATGAACACTGACGGCTGATCACAGAGAATGCTGCCCTTGTAGATCAGCTCTAACTCCCTGTCACACTTAATCAGAGCAGCTCACTCGTCTTCGCACAAACACACAAAGGCCTCCTTTTACTCTCTTCTCTCTCTCTCTCTCTCTCTCACACACACACACACACACACACACACAACGCATGGCTGCACTTCACTTTGTTTTGCCTCCTCTAAGCTTTTATCTCCTACCGCTTTTCTCACATTATGATTTAGGTGCCATGCACCTCCCAAATCCCAAACCTTTCCACATACAATGGAAAAATGCATTCATGAAATTCAAAAGCGGTTCCCAATGAGTTTATGAGACATCTGGTGAACTACTTTTAAAGAAGGGAAAAAAAGGCAAAAATGGAGAAATGTGGGTCCACTGTACATTTTACAGTACATTTTTAATTATTTTTTCTTTAAGTCAGAGAATCTGAATGTGAATGCGTCACCCACTGACAGACACGTACAGAATTTGTTCATTTTCGTTTTAAAGTCCTGATCAGATAAACAGATGTGCAGCATCTTAAACTACTTAATATCACTGTTACTGCAATAAAATCAACAGTTCCTCCAGACCATTTCTCAGGCTCCAAGGTGGAAAGAGTTGCACAATTCTAAGCAGCCCAGCATGAGCATGCGCAAGAGTGTGTGTGCTTACATTCAGTCTCACACAGCGAAGATGACGACAAACCAAAGGGTAGTTTTGCATCCACCAGATGCAAAACTACATTGAACTGAATTAGGGATCAAAGATTGCACATTAAATGCAAGATTAGTATCATTATACAGTTTTTCTTAAATATATATTAAAATTGACAAACATTAAATACAAAAACCATTAACATTAGTGACCATCAAGCTTTGTATTGTTAGTAACTGTGACAATCATATTCGCAAATTGTACGTAAGCAAGGAAATCCTCTGCAGTTAAGCTGCAGCAATTTTAAAATGTAGGGGAAACATGGGCGTTTGTTTTATGGTTAATAATTACAGTTCATAAGTTTATTCATATAAGGAGATGGATTGTAACAGTAAAACTGCTTGTAAGATAACATTTGTATAGATAACACTAGCCTATCATGTCTTGAAAAGACACAACATTAAATCAATTCTCTGTTAATCTCATTAGTCATTACAAAGTCAGAGTGTAATTTATTCACAAAACAAAGAAGAATGTCAGAGCATGTCTGATAAACATTAGACCAATAAGCCAAAACAGATGATATAATTAAAAAAATAAGGTACCAGTTAGTTCTACTTAAGACTAAGGAACTAGACATGGACAGATGGAATGGATTGACTTGCCTTTTCACATTAGACAATAGATTCAAAAATTCTATTCAAACTTTTGTTTTACACTAATTATCATCCTATGATGCCGTACATCTATAATGATAGGGGTGTTTAACTTGCAGGACGAACACGGCTCCACCACATAAATTCAATAACCCTTTTTTTCCTGTTGCATGAACGTTCTATGTTAAATTAGAAAAAATTTTATATACAAAAGATATAAATATAATAAAAAATAATGATAAAAAAATTAAATAAAAGATAGATAAAAATAAAATAAGAATTTACCACAGCCATACAATAAATGATGAGCTTTTATAAACAAAATATCTGTTTTATTTTAATTATGCTTACACAGTTACATAAAATAATGCATTAAACCCTAAGAACTCCTCAGAAATAAATTTCAAATTTAAAACAAATTCATTGGAGATAAGTAAAAAAAAATTGAAGGAATATAAAAAAATACATAAACACATTGAAACAGATGTGAAGGAAGCACTGCAGCCAAGAGCCTGTGTCACGGTGGCCTAATGGGTGAAAAAACTGGTGGTACAGAAATTGGTAAAATGTATTTATTATCCAAACTTTCCAGGCATGACCGTATTCTGTTCACAAGATGACAAATCATTTACAGTTACAGCATTTAGCAGATGCTCTAGTCTAGAGTGACAAAAGAAAATCTAAACTAAAATTTGTCCTCTAAAAATTATTGTTTTGTGAAGTTCATCAATGTCCACCTTTTTTTGGGATGATTTTTATTTTTAATTATTTGATCCTTTGCTGATTGTGCTGATTTGCTGACATTTCCCCACTGACAAAAAAGTACCACTCTATAAATATCCTATTCAACAGTGAGAAACAGAATAACAATCCAGAATAACATCAAGAAAACACATTTCAAAATAGTTAATAAATTTAATTGCATTTTAATTAGGAAAATAAGCATTTGATAGCTTAATCAATCAGCTTTCTGGCTCCAAGGTGTCTTTTAAAAATGTAATGCGCTAAGATTAGGATCAGTCTTTTAAAGGGACTTCTCCCAATCTCAGCTCGCTACCTGTTTAAAACACATCTGTCCACAGAACCGGTCCACACTTGGTCAACGCAGGAATTGGAAATGGGTAGTGAATGAGTATGACCCAGCATGACTCGGCACATGGACAACATGGAGTGATTAAAGACTGAATTTGTGAAAACAACGTCTGTTGTTAAAAGCACAATATAAATAAAATTGAATGGACAAATTATATTGATTTTTTTCAAAAGACACATGTAAAATATCAGGAAATCAAATTTGCCTTTTTTGTATATATTAGGCTCAAATTGCACTGAGACATTTGCATTATGTTTTGGTTTAAAAGAACCCAGTGGCAAGCAATGAGCATTTTTTATTGAAATTAAATTAATTACAATTTAATTGTGCTATTATAAATGTTTTTTAACTTAGCATGAAAAGGGGCAGCACAGTAGCATAGTAGTTAGCGTGGTCGCCTTACAGCAAGAAGGGAGGGGGTGGCCTAGTAGTTAAGGTGTTGGACTGATACCAGAAAGACCAGGATTCGATTCCCAGCACCACCACTGTGAGCTTCTGAGCTAAACCCTTAACCCCAATTGCTCAGTTGTAAGTCACTATAAAGGTAAGGATAAGGGCCGCTGCCAAATGCTGTAAATGTAAATAGGGGTGTTTTTGTGCTGAATTTGCAAGTTCTTCCTGTGCTTGCATGGGTTTACTTAGGGTTAATTGGTGATTCTAGATTGCCCATACTGACTGTGAGTGTGTGTGTGTGTGTGTGTGTGTGTGTGTGTGTGTGTGTGTGTGTGT
>JAOTQW010000002.1:10964611-10977682 GCA_026260075.1 Sisor rabdophorus | reverse complement strand
CAGAAAGACCCTGAGCCCGGGATTCAAACCCAGGACCTTCTTGTTGTGAGGCGACCGTGCTAAGCACTTCGCCACTGCGCCGCCCAGTTTTTAATATAATTTAATGAAAATTCTCATAGGCAGCCTGTTTCAGTGTTTGTAGCTCTGCTTACCCCAGTCACCTGTTTTATAGGGCATTTTAAACACTGTTTTAAGGTATTGTGTTTAAATTACTATAATTTTTCATGCAGTTCTAACTAATATAAATAGAAATCATTTTTAAGTGACTTATTAATCATTAGCAGATTCTCTTATAAACCAACTACAAAGCTAAGCCTAATGAACGGTTACCATGGTATCTTTACAAACAACCCAAACAGTTTGTAATAAGACTTAATGTATTGTTTATAATAAACATGCCATTATGAATGATATTGAGACTGTACATAAAACGATGACTTACTACTGAATTGAATTACATGCCTGCTACAGCTGTATTCATTGTAAAACCTGCTGGCTGTAGCACATTATTAGAAAAGGTGATTTATATAGATTCACAGAAAAAAAATGTCAGTCAATACAGAAATAGTTGCTACTGATCTATTTTCAAATGTGTAGTTTCTTAAAAAAACCTGCTTTATCTATGACCCTCATTTGAAAATCATGGAGGAGGGGGCAATCCCATCGAAAACAAAATTCGTTCCACTAGGGGTTTAGCAGCTCAGCTTTCAGAAGTAAATGA
Source organism: Sisor rabdophorus (assembly GCA_026260075.1). Lineage (NCBI taxonomy): Eukaryota > Metazoa > Chordata > Actinopteri > Siluriformes > Sisoridae > Sisor > Sisor rabdophorus. Next base: position 10,976,961 of record JAOTQW010000002.1, on the reverse strand, counting down.
AGACTGCTATGTTCGTTATTAAACCCGACATCTGCTCCATCACTAAAACAATGGCGGGTATTTAGGGTAGGTCTATGCTAAAACAACAGAATCAACCAACAATTGTGGGAGCGGCCTAGTTTGATAAAAGGGGAAATGATTAAGCCAGATAAATCATAAGGTGGTTGTTTACACACACCGTCAACAAACAATTTGAATAACTTTTAAAAGTTCATGTCACACCAATGGGCTCTTTAATGAACTGAAAATGCTTTAATGTAAAAATATCTCTCTATTTGGATTGAGTTCATCTGTGGGTCTAAACCAACACTGTAGTGCTTTGGCCGACTCCAGCACAAGCTAAAGGAAATTACAGTCATATTTCAGCCACAATAACATGTCCTATGCCAGTTTTGATGACCAAACTCAGGCAAACGACTTCATCAAATGCATAAATATATGCTGCTTGACTTGGGTCAGAAATCCAAAATATGTAACTTTTTTCTTTATATATATATATTTTTTGAATATTTTGGCCAAAGGTCTAAAGGTCTAAAAAGGTCTACAATATGCAAATTTTAAAAGTTCTTTTCTTTGTGTGAGTAAAAATTTATTTTATGAAGATATATTATTGAAACTAAGATGAATTCAAGCCAAAATGAAACAACTGTCTCAAGAAAACAATTCAATATCAAGATAGTGCAAAGACCTGAATTAATATGGGTGTTACATTTCGACATTTGAGTCGACTATAGGAGTGAAAGTGTGTGAATGATGCTGTCATGGTTGTGGTATTTCTTTCATGCAGGTAAATGAAAAAAACATTTATTTAGCCAAGCCTTTTAATCTGTATGTAGCAGCGAGACTACAGCAAGAATGCTTTCAGTAGCACAACTGCCGTATGAAACGTTCTATTCATGCAAAGCAGTGGATTTAAATATAAATACATTCTAAAGCCAACACAGAGCAGGGTATACATTTTATGCTTACATACTCAAAAAGCTAGGCTGAAAAGAAATATGCCTAAAAGAGCTTTTCATGATAAACAACGCAAACAATGGTAATAGTATACATTCAAGTGAAAAAGGAGGTAGATAGTGTGCAGTCTGTGTGGTCTGGTGACACTGAAATGAGGAGAAAGGAAGGGAATTAGCCAATGGGCTTCCCACTGAAAAAAGGTTTCAGGGCAGAAATGATAGAATAAAAACAAGAGCACTCTTACTCCCTCACTTGGTGCCAATTTGCAACATTCTTCTATTTATAAGCATCAATTACTTAGCAAAAAAACCTGCCTGCCTGTTAAATATCAACACAAAGCACCTCTGCTGTAGAGCATCTGATAATGAGACCTCACACTAAGCTTTGTATCTTCCACCAGCCACTATGCTGTACTGTATGGTACATCTCTGGTATTTGGCTTTGCTGAACCTCAAAGAAAATGATTAAATGCTAAAACCACAACGTCTGCTTATGCACCATGTCTGGTGTTGTTATAATGTAGGCATGTTTATTTACTATAAACATGTACCTTATATTCTGCATAAATAATAATGCCTCACTATATCACCAGCTCCTATGAACACACTGTTACAATAAAAAGAGTAGTTACTGGGCACTTACATGTTGTGTAAGAAGACTGTGGCTGCTGCTGCTGTACTGACGAGCCGCTTGTTTCTCCACTAGTTTTTTTAGTGCGGCCACAATAGCCTGCTGATTTGACTGGGCTTGAGCTGAGAGTGAATCTAGCTCTTTAAACACTCCTGCAGATGCAGGTCTAGACTTACTGACCTTATTACTTTCTGAAAAACAAGTCAAATATACAGTAGGTTTAAGAGCTGCATGTTTGAGAAATTAATTAATGACCACATTTAATGCATGTATCAAGTAACGCCTTAAACCTTTTTTGGCACGTGGATTTCAATATTTTCAGATCTGATTTAGGACTCATTTTTATGTGAAAATAAATCGGATTTAAATCTAACATGTACATTAGTGTCTGATATAAAGGCAGATACTGTTTTTTTTTGTTTGTTTTTTTTGCCGACTTTTAAATATGGAGGGGAAAGCAAAATACTTTTGGTTAGGGTGCCAATTTTATACTTCTTTTTCTGGTCGGTACCACGTATAGTGTGAATGCAGATATTGGATGCAGGTCAGTGAAAATATAATGGTTACCTTGCACTGCAGAGGAGGACCACAAGACTTTCTGACTGCACATATTTGCAGTAAAGGCACTGGAGGATGAACCACTGACCAGCTGTGTGATTTCTGAACCTAGACTTTGTTGTAGTACTTCAGTGGATGTAAAACATCTAGGTGAAGATGTATTTGATGAAGCCTGTGTTACTCGTGTAGACTGCAGAGAGACCGAAGATGATGATGAGGTAGTTTGAGGTTTGCATTGAGCTTCAGCATGTGGGTGGAGAGGAGGGTGGACATATTGAGGAGGTTTATGCCAGAGCTGAGCTACAGGTTCGGATCGTGGAAAAAAAGGCTGCGGATGGATACGTTTACATTCAAGGGCTGCAGGATTAGATGAAGTGTGCCGAGAACCAGTTGAGACCTCAGGATGACCTTGTGTTAATGCATTTCTATTTTGAATTTGGTTAATTTTGTGGTCACCATAATTTAATGTACTACACTTGTCATCGTGTTGAATAGTGTTTCTGTGGATGTCAGTGTTCCCAGTTTTACTGCTTTTGTTGTATCCTGGTCTGGTTACACGCTCTCTGATTTCATTTTTTGGTGAGTGGGCCTTGGAAGTCAGCGATGATCCTGAAGCACTGGAAGCTTTTTTGGCACCTAAGAGAGCTGGATTAAAAAAGATAAAAATGATATATAACACTTCTGTGGTAGAATGTAATTCTTGATAGTTCTCTAGTCCTTTATTTAATATTATTTTAAATCCAATTTTCAAGATTCTTGTTATTAAATTTTTTTCCAACTTGGTGATATACTTCACATATTAATATTACAGCATGCATCCAAAGTCTCATTTATTCCACACTGTTCCTTTCATGATTTTTATCACTGATGAAATACCCATATGCATACAAGATACATCCCACCCTTTAATAATCACTGGCAAACAACTCAATTGTATTAAAATAATCGATAATTTTACAGACTTTCATACTCATTCATTATAAATATAAATAAATACTTTGACTGTGATGATGCTTTGTTGGCTCGCTTCTGGAACTTCCCAAAAACACACTGGTGGATTTGTTTTTGCGTGTGTAGAAAGTGAGGACATCTTCTAGATCACTTTCACTTTGTACAGATAACATCAAATGAATACAGGAATAACACAAACTATTAAGACATCCAGTTATGTAACAATAGTGTTTACATGGTCAGCATTTCTTACAGAAGCAGTTAAAGTAAAAACACCAACCTTGCTTCCAAAATAAATTCCCGAAACACATTTGAATTGATGCAATGATCCTCGTCCTCAGAGTTGTCCATACTTTTTAATATTCGTTCTGTCTCCTGAATTACAATTTTACTTCAGTTAAGATATATACCTCACACAAATATACAACAATTAGATACAACATTAGACCTGGTTATAATAATGGATGAATTCCCCAAGCTGATGGGCCAACATCCTGCGGCGGTCAGACATGGAAAGCTGATGGCTGGGTACCACCACCTGCATGTCCTGTTGCAAGTTACTTGCAGCACGTATCAGAAAACGCATTACCAGCTCCTGCAGGTTGACACAGAATTAAATGATACATGAAGAATGGCTACTTTTGTGGTTCTGTTAAATAAGGCAAGTAATTTTCATACCAAAGGCACTTGCCAAAACATGCGTGTTTGGCAGACACGCACACATACATACACACACATACACACACACACATACACACACACACATACATACACACACATACATACACACACACATACATACACACACACATACATACACACACACACACAAATACACACACATACACAGTCTCTCACACCCTTTTACTCTCTCTCTCTCTCTCTCCTTGCCTATTTAATCTACATTAAAATAAGCTCAGCAGGCCAAACATCATCTGCACTGTGCCAAAATGTGTACACCACACTTAATTGCATGGCAAAATTACTATTTGTTTAGATGGTAAACTTGTCCAGCAGCTGACTCTACTGGGTTATTATTACAGAAATATAAACCCCTGTCACCAATCAGAATTGAGTGTTGTGTCTAATAAAAATAATCATATGGCTTTATAATACCATCTGTTCGTTGTCTTTATGCCCCCATGCACGGATACTTTTGGTCTTGCTCTCTAAGAAAAGCCTCATCTGGACCCGATGGAGATAGGAAGAGAAGGTCATGCGTGCCTGAACCTTACTGCAAAACAGAAAGTTATGGTGAAAAGACACAGACATAAAATAGAATAAATTGTTCAGATCATGAAAAATAAACAGAAAATCAGAAGGTCAGCAGTTCAAATCCAAAAAAACACGCAACTGCAACTGGTGAGCCCTTAACTCCGTTCTGCTCAGTTATTTTTAAAGAACAAACTGAAGTCATTCTGTATAAAGGTGCTTGCCAAAATCTGCGGGTAGTAGTGATAGGTTTATTAAAAATGTAAAGGATGGAAGAACTAATGTAAGTGGAAAAAGTTACTCAGGTGAAAAATAAACCCTACCCAATGTGGGAAAACACAAGAATGCATTTTTCCTTAAGTATCCTAACTATGTTCTTATTTGTTTCTTTGGCAAACCAAAAGTCATGTGGCATGTGACAATTCAAAAATATTTGTGCAGGTGATATTTCAAGAAGAGGAATGTTTTTACTTCTGTTGTATAAATGATAAACTGGATGTCCTGGAGAAACCTGGGGTGAACAGTGGGACTATAATGTTTGGAATATGCTTTGGAAAAAACTGTCATACACAAACAACGATATACTGTATTCTAATTGCCCAGGTCTCTTTTCGGTCCTGGCAAGCAGAGAGGAATTTCTACAAACTCAGACTTGCCATTATAATTCCCTGCTCAAATTACAAATTGTGATGGGCTTTACAAGCCAAGCGAAGAGTGGTGTCTTTGTTACACTTTCGACAGGAGCATGTAATATTCATTAATGTCACTGTATAAACGAGCAGGTTTAAATATTTTTGTAGCGCTTTTGCATAACAGAAGAAAATAGTAAACGTGTTTTAAGCCTTTCCAAATTCCTGGAATAAATGTTAAACAAAGGAAAGCCAGACTGACTCCACCAATCAGACAGCCAATTGGAGCTGTAGAGGTCAAGGTTGAATGGCCTGATTTACTGGCCGAGGACAAGACTACTTCCTATGTTTAGAAGGTAGAACAAGAGGAGTAGGTCACAAACAAGACCTCACAATTTAAGGATTTTTTTTTGATACTAGGGTTTTAAAAAAAAACAAAAAACTCAGTAATACAATGCAAGTGTCATGGTCTAGTAAGTTTATTTATTTATCTAAATGAAGCAGGTTTTTATGCTGTGCCACATTTCTTCACTTTTATAACCGTTTTGATTACTTTAATAAAAATATTTTTTGAACTAGCATTCTAAATGTAACTCATCTGTGCAAATATATATATATATGTGTGTGTGTAGATATATATCCTAGCTATTGGTTTGATGTATTATTAGCTATTTTAAGGCTTGTGAGGTATTTCAGTGTTTAATGGCTTGTATTGTAATATATTGTCATATATTGTATCATGAGACTATTGCCAATACACAGGCCTAATAAATAGTGCTGAGAGACTGTTTTGTGTACTGAATGTGCACACAGACCTGAGATCCCAACCCTGCTGGAGAATATGGAGCAGATCCACTTTGGGTTTGCTGACTGTAGTTGGAAAGTGTTCTCCTGTTCGATGCCTTTCCAACAGGGTGGGCTGAGGGTCTGCTTGTGCCAGAGAGACTGTCTGCTGCTGCTTTTCCTGTGGTCCTTGCTCCTCTCCCTCATCAGCTTCCTCATTTTCACTGTTGTGCACTAATGATGGTAAAGGTCTTCGATCTGTAGGCGACAGGAAAAGTGCATAAATGCTTCAATGTAGGACAACACATGTATGGAAGAGGACTATTCTTATGTTGTGTTTATTTGTATCATTAAATTTTACCAGTTTTTCTTCTTCGAGGAGTGACAGAGCTAGTCGTATACCTTTTCCTATGTCTTCGTGCCTCAAGAGAAAGCAATTTGCTTTCATACTGAATTACATGACAGGTTTTATAGGCCTCCTCTTCTAAAAGTACACTTCCCTTCAATTTGTGCCTATAAAAAGTATATAAACACAGATGATACAATTGCAATAAACATTGTAATTTAAAAAAAATGCATGTCCTAAAGCTAAATAACTCCATTGTATACTTTAAATAGAGCATAAGTCAAAAACCCTGCTTTAACAAAAAAAGCAATCTTAAATATATTACTCATCTCCACTGTTTATTAGAAGATTTGATTTGAGAAGTGCTTACCTGAAATGTGTGGTCATAGAGTATTTTCTTAATCTGAAAATTAGGAACAATTTACTTTAATATATACAAAAAAAGATGTTTGTGAGCACATAAAAACCCTACGTTATTTGCGATTATATAAAAATATTTAATGATGTTGCATTACAATTACACTTTACATAGCAAATGTTGCCTAACATTACATATAGACAGACAGACAGACATACAGACAGAGGTTCACCTTCCATGGAAAAGTTTATTAGCCAGCATGGAGTTCATGGATGTCTTGTTTTCCAAATACCCACTAAGACATAAACAAACAGAGGAGAAAAGGATTTGGCAACTTCTACAAGCATTAAAAAAGATGGAAGAAGAATAGCTGGAGATACAATTGTTCTGTATTTTTTAGAAGGTTACATATCTAAATCAATAACTATTTCACTAGTATTTTCAATTAGTTGTCAAGTATTGAACACATCATCTTGCCAAGATCCTTTGGCTACTCAGACCTGTAAAGCTCCCAAGTTTGTGGTGTGGGGAAGATACGGATAAATCCGCCTCTCCTCTCGTGCTCCTCTTGTGTCCTTCTCAGGACTTTTAACTATCCAAAAGACATATAGAACACAACCTAAAAAAACATGTAACTAGAATGTTGTTTAAACAAACCTATTAATGAATAAGCTTCTCAAATAAGATTTTTTTTAATCAGTAGGTCACTTAATTATCAAAATCATATAATGAAAATTATAAATAACCTCCTCTCCAGTTAAGCCCAGTGTGTCCACATGCCTGCCTTCCTCCTCAACATTATCACCAAACTGGGTTTTCTGACAAGAAAAAAAATTACTAACTTCTTTCAAAATACATGCAAAAATTAATTTTTAAAAATTTATAATTTATTTTCAAAAATGTATGCATTCTTTAATAAATCGTCAATAATCAGTAGATCAAAACACACACACACGCTTCCCACAGTTTTATTATATACAAGCTACATTTATGTTTTATTTTACCTTTGGTTAATAGAGCTTAACATGTGAATTATATCTCAATCAAAAAAAACATTGCCTCTTTAGTGTCATCATCACAGAAATAACATACTTAATTATCTTTTTTTTGATAAATGTTAATCTAAACACAACAGAAAAACACTCTGCAATTCCTGTCTTATATGGTTCAATAAAGGTTGCATTTCGTCTTCTTTGGCATTCTTGCCTGGCACTGCTTTTAACTTCCCAAACTAGTGTTTCCATGGGAGATTGGCAGCTTAGTCTGGGCTTTTGACAGCGTTCCAAAAGTCAGCCGGAGTAATGCTTGCATTTGTCATCTTAAATAATAAATTAAATTACAAGAAATTACATTAGATTTGTCTGAGTTTGTTAGGCCTTTTAGGGCAGCCTAGGGATGAAACCCCTGGAAATGATCTAACCTTGCCATATAATGGCAAAACAGAAAACTGAGATAGAGGCCAGCATACCATGTCTCTTAATAGAGGATGGCACAGGAAAAAAATAAATGGTTTTAAACAGGGTATATCTAAAATCACTAGATTTTTTTGTTGATTGAATTTGCTTTGTGGGGCGTTTATACAGACCTAAGCTATGAACAATGCTTGAACATTTTGCTTATAAATATTATTTTAGTCATACCCCACACTACTGTAATAATGCATGGATTATGTAACAATATTTTAATTCATACAACAAACCCTATATCCCAAAAATCTACTCTACATCTAAGCAGCTATGGAGACTTTGCAGGATTCAGAGTAGAACAATTATTGTATCCATTGATGCCATACTTGTTGTAAAGAATCTGGGTAAATAGGGTCTTATGACATTTTTCCCCTCATTAAAACACCACGTTTTTTTTTTTACTTAAAAAACGAAACAGACATTTAGGATATTTGTGGCACCAAAAAAATATTTCATTGTAAGCACTGGCTATTAAATAAAGAGATGACATCAATGTAACCGATTCGGAACAAGCATTTTCTCAAAATTGTGTCTTGAAGCTGTATTTAGACATATTTGTATTTTACTGTAAAGTAGACCATGATAATGAAGCATTAAACAGAAAAAGAAAGAACAATTCATTATTTTGCATTTGGCAGAGGCAGGTTGTGTGAAAAAATGATACTATGCAAAGAAAAGTAAAATGATGAGGAAATATAGTTTAAAAATCTTTACACAATTATCGGTGATACAACAGTAAACTGTATAATCCTATCTGGACTGTTTGCTGTTGGTTATTAAGTAGAGCACAAAAATGTTTGGCTTTGGTGTAGCCAAAATGTTAAGCGTACAAGTCATCATGTTAAACACACATCATCAATCACTGGAAATGGTTTAAAATGATCTAATTTAAGTTCAAAATCAGACTTACAATAAATAGTAACTGTTGAATGTGTTGAATAATGTTTTTTTAACAGTTCTTTTTAAAAATAAGAATACGTTTACATGATCCAAATTAGCACTTACCATGCTAATAGATTTGGAGGTTTTCACAGTTGAGTCAAATCCAGCCTTTTCCGACCTAATCTGTTTTTGTAAAGGGTCCTGGCATACAAATCCTAAAAAAAAAAGAATACAATTTTTATGTATATATTTTTTTCATATCCTATTATCTTGGCAAAATACAGAGTAATGTTGCTGAAGATAGCTATCACAAGAAAACCATAAGGTAAATTAAGGTTTACAATAAGCATTAGATTAAAAAAATGTATAACTGATACTTAGATTTAAATACCAAAAAATTCCAATATTAGCACTTCCACAAGTTCAAAGTTTATAATAGCAGCTGACAAAATAGCAGTTCTACATTACCATTCTCATAAATTAATGACTGATATGATTTGTTTTTAAAAACTGCATCATGCATAAACGTTTGTCAGTAGACCATGAGTGTCAGTGGACCAAAAACCTAGCAATGTCATAGCCCAGTGAAGCAGCTTGGCACCCAACTGAGAAAATTACTCTTTCTCCTGTCACTCAAAGTGACAACAATCAATTGTAGCTGTCTTTATGCTTGTGCAAAGAAACAATAGCATAGCACTGTAGTAACATGGACAGCAGTTTTAAAAAGAAGTCTTTATAAATGGCTCAACAAAAAAATGCATCCTTTTGTACACAGAGCATGAGAAAGAATCCTGATAATTCCATATTCATCCATGACCAGTAATCCAAGAAATTGTTCTCCTTTATTCCAGATTGGTAGCCAAATGATGCAGAGACCTTAGTGACTACTGGAAATAAGTCAAGACATGTAAAAATAAGGGGGCAGTTTTTAAAAGTCTAAACCACAGTTGGTGGTAGTTGTGTGGAAAGACTATCAATAAGCAAAATTCGATTGTATTTAAAGAAAATGGTTTCCTTTTGAAAACACCCTGGCATTTGAATGCTTAACACAAGCAGCAAATTAATCAGTTCAACAAAAGTAGCTAATGCGCTGGTCCAACAAAGACCACAGAACATAGCATAGTGGACCATTTGGTTTAGGGGCCTAGCAGCGGCAGCTTTGTTTCTGGATAGTCTGGATTTTTTATATTATAGCATTGAATGTTGCTATAAACATATTTATAGTAACATAGTACTTTTCTTATTTTAATGATATCAATTAATTATGTTATAATACAAATAAAGGGCAGCATAGTGGTGTAGTGGTTCGATGGTCGCCTCACAACTAGAAGGTTCTGGCTTTCTGTGCAGAGTTTGCATGTTCTCCCTGCGCTTGCGTAAGTTTCCTCTGGGTACTCCAGGTTTCCTCCCACAGTCCAAAAACATGTGCGATTGCTGACTCTAAATTGCCCATAGGAGTGAATGAGAGTGTTTGGTTGTGTGTGTGTGTGTGTGTGTGTGTGTGTGTGTGTTGTGGCCCTGCGATAGACTGGCAACCTGCCCAGGCTGTACCCCCTGTCTCTCGCTCTATTTGCGCTGGAATAGGCTCCAGCAGACCCCCGTGACGAAGAGTTCGGAAATAAGCGGGTATAGAAGATGAATGAATAAATTAATATAAATAAATAGTATAAGAGACATAGCATTTTTTATTTCAGAGAATTCTAATCAATTAATAATGGATTTAGGTGCCGTGTGCTCTGGAGGCATATGTCATTGCTACGCAACCATCAACTGTGTTATCTATTACAACAAGGAAATTTCAGCAGCCGAATTACACCCTAGCTGTAACCCAAGGCTTCAGAAAATATTTTTACAACAAAAAGAGTAATAGAAGCATAATGGAAAAGGTGAGGAATCAGATTGGTTGGTTCTTGACACAAGATTTGCAATGCACTTACAACATTCTAAAAGGCTGAGCCGTTTTTATCTTGCTACACCATGTTGTGACTGTCACTCTCTATTTGCAGGTCTACATTTTAAATAATGTTAACAATTTTGGACCTTATTGTTATAACATTATTGCTAGTACTATTACCAACAATGAAACAATTCATTTAAGTCAGTTGATTGATTATCGAGATTTTGATATACATGACTAATGAAACAACTTTTACTCTTTCTTCCTTACTTTCCTCATTTAGCTTTTTTTTTCTATGTAGTTTGCATATCTTCATGCAGGCGAGAGTGGAAAATAATGTTTATTTATTCATTTTATTTAATACGCATCCATAGTTCAGTATTTGCCCACATGATACTACTGAATTCTGTGTAAAAAAAAAAAAAAAAAAAAAAAAAAAAAAAAGACACACTACTTTAGTATGTGCTTATTTTTCAAAAAAGACCCCTAACACCTAACCCCTAACATCATTGAAACTTTTCACTGCTAAGCTTAGTTTTTTTTCCGCTGATCTTGTATAACTATACCCAGCTTCAAGTTTCCTTATTTGTTTGCATAAATCAGTGTCATTTACATGCAAATTATTGTGTAGATGGGATAAACTGCGGTACAGTGTTTGCACATGACACAAGGGAAATGGTTGGGGTTTACGTTCTCACAGTGGTAACAGACTCATCAATTGCACTCAACTTACTGCAATATTAATGCTGAAGGCTTTCACACACTCCGATCTTTGTTTGTTTTTCCACAACTTTGACGGATAAAGACTAGTGAAGTACTAAAGATCCTTATACGCTTTTGCTATGAATTTAACAGCATTCCTTAACCGCTATGATGCATAAATATTATGGATGGACAGTAAAGTGCTGAGTGAGTATATTGAGAATTGAGTAAAAGCTGACAAAAAAGAGAAACTTACCCACAAGAGAAAACATATCTGAGATCATGCTAGCTTTTATTTTCAGGTCAAGAGGAGTATCACTAGAAATAGCAAACACATGCAATAAAGGAAATTTAATGCATTAAGTATATTATAGCATATATACTAAATTAGGAAACATATATAAAATATATAGTATATTATATATTAGGTAAAACCACCATAAGATGATACAAAATGGTGATCCTTCCATCTTATACAATTCATCACCTGTTGAATTCATGTGTGGTTGAATGACAATATTCATGCATAATCTGGTCTAATGTTCCTAACATAATTTTCTTTTCCTGTAGACAATTTACTTCTTATAGTGTATAGCCCAGGGTTACAGGGGGTCTGCTGAAGCCTATCCCAGCACACATAGGGCGAGCCGAATGCATACACCCTGGACAGGTCGCCAGGCCATCAAAGAGAAACACATAGACAAGCAATCACACACACACTCACTCCTATGGACAATTTAGAGTCACCAATCAACCTAATGCCTTACCGTGCAAAAACATGTTTTTGGACTGTGGAAAGAAACCGGAGCAACCAGATGAAAGCCAATGTTCAGGGAGAAAATGTAAAATCTGCACAGAAAGAACACTTGCCTGGCAATCTAACCCACAACCTTCGTGCTGTGAGGCGACATATATATATGTATATGTGTATATATGTATATATATATATATATATATATATACACACACACACACATAC
>JAOTQW010000002.1:10945093-10963414 GCA_026260075.1 Sisor rabdophorus | reverse complement strand
TATATACACACAAACTTAACATAATCAAGTACGGTCAAGGAAGGCTTTAAACAAGTTGGCCAAAAATTTATTGACTTTAAAGGAGAAAATGCAGGAAACAGGAAACTGTAACTTGGGCTATTTTAAGAATAACTGTACAACATGTTTATAGGCATGTTTACAGTACACTTACACTCAAAGTAGTGTTTGGGGGAAAACCCTTGACTCGTTAGAGACTTCATTAAGAATTTTTCTTTCCATTTGCCAAACCAACATAAGGCAGTCTTTGAGTCAGTTTTTAAGTAAACTGTGAGATTTACATGAGTGGAACTAACCCACTTTACTAGATTGAAGTATGTGTGTTCAGTCCAGTGGAAACAGAGGATGCATCGGATGTCATGTCATTTTGGTTAAAAATTTAAAAAAAAAATTTTTTCTACGGGTGTATTCACACTTGTAGGTCAGCTTTTTATATTTGGTCCAAAAAAGAAAATTATACATTTGGTTCTGGTCTGCACTGTGATACATTCACTACCTGATTGGTCGAATTTTTTTACGTTTATTTCAACAAAATTCACCACCTAGAATGATGCCATGTACTGGAAAGAAAGATGCTGAGAACTTACAAAAAGTGCCTAAAATGTTTAAACAGCACCAGAATTTTCTCCATGGTATGTAGAAACAAAGGAGACAGTGTTTCCAACACCTTTTTTCAATCAATGGGCAACATAGATCCTTTGATGAGATGAGCCAGGCAGTTATGCTCGAGCATTCTCTCCTTCAAACACCTTATTACCTCGTTACTCCTTGTGTTATCGGTACAATTAATAAATTTGGTCTGTCTTCATATTTCAATTAAACTGTATCAGAGTTCGTCTGGAAGCAGACCAAGATACCTTATTTTAGCATTCTCGGTCGGCTTGTTTGGTGCACGTAAAGCCAGTGTTCATACTTACTCAAATCAACCGCACTAACCGAGCAATCGTGCCAGAGTTAGTTTTAATTAAACCAAACGTGCCAAATGTAAACACACCCTAAAAAAAAAAATCATCTAACTTTATGCACAAAATTGTGAGGCTGATGAGACAGCATGAACAGTGCATTTACCAGGCATAAGTTGTAAATATTTTATATTAAAAAAAAGATGTGTAGATAATCATGTAAAACACAGTTTAACGGATTAATTGCTGAAATTGTAAAATTTAGATCATCATCTTCATTTGATCATTACATCAGAAGCCTTGCTGATCCTTTAAATATTCTCATCTGATGTCTTTTGTGGAGTTTTAGTTTGCATAAATATCATTTATGCACAGCAAACAGCCAACAATGCTAAATAATTACCAAATATTACATCAGTTAATGGCTTGATTTTGAAAAAACACGTAAAAAGGCTATAATCAAAAACAGATCAGATAAAATCAGAGACTACCTAATTACTTAAATCTTAACTACTAAATCTTAAATACTTAACTTAAATCAATAAGCTTACATGCAATACTATATAAAAACAAGCAAATGAAAAGATGGAAAAACAAATGATATAAAGGTTTGAGCTTATAGTGTCAAAACCGATGTCACTCACCATGCCAACGATGGAGAGAGGTTCACTTCCAGGAGCCACGGCTTGAGGTTGGAATCGATGAGAACATCAAAACCATACAATTCTGCATACAGAAGCATACATGTACACACACACACACACACACACACACACACACACACACACACACGCCTTATGACAGCACGCATATTTCTGCTGCTGATTAAGCGCACATTAAACATCCAATCATCTGAAGAATATGCTGTTAAGACTGTTCCTTAAGAAAAGCATGGATTGAATTCAATATCCCAACCTAATGAAGGAGCTTAAAGGCAGAACAAGATAAGAAGCAATGACAGATGCACTCATAAACTCCACAAAATGTTATGAGATATTTTTTTAAAGCAAAACTGGGCCAGTCTTCAAAGAAAACATGTGCAAAGATACAGCTTTAAGAAAAAATAATATTTCTTAGAATGGATGTTTTATCGTTTAGTTCAGTTAAGGCACATTCAAGAATATCTTGAGGACTTCTTAATGTATAATTTATCTGAATATCAGTGTGAGTTTGATTCAGGTACCCTGGTTTCCTCCCACAGTCCAAAAACATGCATGTCAGGTTAACTAGTTAGAAGTACTAGTGCAATGTCTTCATGAATATAGCCTTGGGTGCTGGTATTGCGTTAACCAATAATAAATAAATAAACATATCACCAGAATCATTTATTTAGAAGTTGAAAAAAATATGACTTTAGAAACTAAAAATATGTATGAAAGCCAGCACCTCAGTGTTCTCCCTCAGTCACAATTGTTTGAACATATAGTTTAGCAGAGGCAACACAGGGCTACTGTGTTTCTTTTTGCTCCTTAAAATAGGCCGTCAGCAAAAGCAGGGGCAAGTCACTTTGCTCATGCTGAACATATAACTTTAAGTTGTCCTGATTACTGTAATGCTCATGTTGGTGTTGGCAGAGCCTCGCTTGCATGTTTGCGAATGGTTTAAAATTGTTGGGGTTTTTTTTATAACAGGAACAGAAAAACAGGAACACGTAACTGTGTTAGTGTCATTACACATAGCCCTGAATAACTTAGCACCTTAGAATATTTCTGATCTTTTAAAGCCATACTGTCCAGAACGCTCTCTAAGGTCTGATTATCAGTTTACTACTAAACGTTCACAAGTCTAGGTAAAATAGTTGGGGTGGGCTACTTTTTCAGTAGCAGCCCCGGAATCATGGAATGAGCTGCTCTTTCATCAATCAGGCCTGACTCTTCATAGTATTAAATCTCACCGTACAATTTTTTTTTCATACAGTGTGATAAGTATTTTTTACTTTCTCATTTTTATTGTTATTAATTATGTTTTTTGTCAGTTTTAAACCTAAGTTTTATCATTTCACAGCACTCACAATCAATGTGTGTTACATGTGCTTTAAAATTAAAACTTAATAAAAAATGAAAAAAATCTAGATTTTACATTATTTTGCATACATTTTCATTATTTTAAATTATATCCGTGTGGTGGCGTAGTGGTTAGCATGGTCGCCTCACAGCAAGAAGGTCCGGGTTCGATTTCCAGAGTTTTACTCTGGGTACTTGGGTTTCCTTCTACAATCTAAAAACAGTACATTAGGTTGATTGGTGATTCGAAATTGCTATAGGAGTGTGTGTGTGTGTGTGTGTGTGTGTGTGTGTGTGTGTGTATGTGGTTGCTCGTCTATGTAAGGCCCTGCGATTAAATTGGCGACCTGTCAAGGGTGTAACCCTGCCTTTCGCCCTATGTGCGCTGGGATAAGCCCTGCACCCAGGTTAGGGAATAAGTGGGTATATAAGATGGATAGATGGATGAATGAATAAATGAATGAATAATTTCAGCAAAGGCTTCAGTTACAAAACTTCTTATGCTGCGCATGGTTTACTGTCAGTCTAATGTTGCATATAGTCCCTGTGTATGTGTAGATTTTTCGAAGAGTTTCTTTACAACAATAAGCTAGTAAAGAAAGACTATTAATAGGAGATCAGACAGTTGTAATGCAGAATAGGCTGCCAGTGTAAATGAGTTTTATAAAAAGAAAATATGGTCTAAAATAGTCACAGCTGTTATTAAGCAATGACTTAAATCTACCCGCTGGTGCCAATTTAATTAAACCTTGAATGGAATTTTTTTTATCTGTTTTATTCTAAATACCTGAAGCGTAATTATTAAAAGTTCACTAATAACCAATGTCACTTGACGTGCTCTTTATATTGCGATTAGACAATTAATGAAAGAACTAATATAAACTAGTTAAAAATGATTATAAGCATACTTCTTTCAAGTGTAAAGTAATTGGTCATATTTAAATAACCATATTTAAATATTTACACAAACTTGAGTATACATTGGCTCCGTCCCCTGAAAGCCACGTCAAGAAAAAGCTGGAAAAGTATTTTCCAAGTGTGAAAAAGGCACTTGGCAATTCCACAGTCTCTGCAATATTTATCCCTATCTTAAGCCTCTTAGGCAGAGAGGGCTGCACAATAAAGCCCTTTTAGTAGAGCGAGAGTTCAAATTAACTCATTTTGCGCTCTCTGCTTCTGAATCTAACCGCTGAGGTGCTGCTACTGGCAAGACATTGTCCTTTGTAGGAGTGTGTCTGCATAAGTGATCAGATTTCATTGTATTTTTATCACCCTATTGGATATGACCTATAAAGGAAATGATTTCTTGTCAGTCGAATGTGGCTGCAACGTTCCCACAAAGCACTCCTCAGCACTTACAATAGGAAGAACAGATTGGACGTGGAGGATGTCAATATCAATCCACAATAATTATTTGTGAGCATGTGGGGTGTACACTTTCCTAACCCTTCAAAAAAAAAAAGCTTTGTACTGTTTTATGGATTCTTTAATCACGTAGACCATCACGCATATCAGTTTCCTTACAAAACAAAGCTAATACAAATGCTTTCATTAATTTGTAGCTATTAACTTTCAGTAACATTTATTCTGCATAAAGTACAGCTATTTAGAAATGGCCAATAAATCACATGGGAATGCAGATAGGATGTAATACTGTGCCACAGTGGAAGGCAGTGCATTTGGTTTAAAATATATATATATTTTTTTGTTTAGGTCAGCAGAGACGGCCTTGCTGGCCCTGACTGCGCACTACTGCTGTGCCATGGACTGTAACACTGTATGGTTAGAGATGGATGGATAAGATTATACGGTAGTTATTATTTCTTTCAGATGGAGTTTCTATTACTATCAAAAGGTTCACATTTAAAAGGAGTAATTTTTATAGGCAAAGAATTGTAATTCATAAGCCCAAGCGCCATGCTGCAAAGAATTGTAACTTAAGCCCAAGCGCCATGGGAAAATTTACAAAATACACAAGATGATAAATGTGCAAATAACCTTTAACGCTCCCTGGATGCCCTGTCACTTGTACAAAACAGACCACAAGCACCATCCACACACACTTGCACGCACACTCCACACCAAACTGCCAACCAAACTCCATGTGCTACACATTTTCCCTCAATTAGGAGCAGACGCCGGTCTTCCCCACTGCCTCAGCCCGCACAAGCAGACTTGCTCTCTGGCTCGTCACCATATACCAGGAGGCCTTTATAATATAACCACAAAATATGTGCAGTTAGGAAAAATAAATAAATATCAACAAGGGAAGATCAAGAGCAAAGTGCTGTTAGAAGCTTCTGGGCAATGAAAGAGAGGGAAGAGGGAAGGACTGGGTTGTGAATTTAAGCCGAAAACCATTGCCCTAGCTAAATAACTGTCCAGGCCACAGGAGCAATAACAGGGGTGTTATGTAGCTGCTAAGTGCTTGTCTCAATTGTTATGACATCTGACATTTCTCAATCACTACACAACAAATTGTTGTCTAATCAGCTTTGGGTGGCTTTTTATAAACATTTTAACAATGTTTAACAATGGGTGGAGGCAGCAGCCTGAGGTCAGGAATGAGGTATCAACTCTAAAATAGAAAACGTATGCTCATTGCTTCAGACCCGCCCACCTAAAAAGGAAGACTTTTCACATGCTAAAATAAGACACAGGTTTAACTTGTCAGCTTTAAATGTCAATAAAATATACAATTTTTCCAATTTAAAAAAGAGCGCAGTTGAAGTGATTTGGGGCAGTGGTCGACAACCGGTAAACGCAGTCCAGATGCAGAACGAGCAGGGCACAGAAAGCACTTCGAATCAATTCATGATCATGATGCTGATTATTTTAAAAGCTAATTGACAGTCAAACGCCTTAGATGGTATCTATAGAATTTGGCTGACCACAAAGGCCCAAGGGAAAAAAAATGGAGGGCAAAGTTGTACTTTAATCGTCTACAATTTAGTAAAAGTTGCTCCAACTTGGCATCATGTCCTACATATGATTGGAAAGGATCACTAACCGTTATAGTGAGTCTTTAAATATTATTGGCACAGGCTTGAGAGGGATTTGCATAAGCCATAAAAATGCTGACATGGAAACGGGCAAGTAAGGCATTAGGTATTCTCCCATTACACCTTTAATAGATAACCTGATTATAAACAAAGGCTTTAAGAAGTTTAACTAAATGTTAAAATCCACCGTATCTGAGAACAAAAATAAATCTGGTAAATTCTTTCCCAGATATATTTTAATTAAATCTATTACAGTGAAAGCATGAAAGATCTTGGAAGTTAGGTTGCATGAATAACAACATATCCATCTAAGCAACTGACCACAAACTGGAAGCCTGTTTGGCAGCCATGGACTATTCTTTAGGCAAATCCGGTAATTCCTCTTAATCCACAGCTCTATACTGTGAAGATCTAAGAAATGTGGTAAGTAAATTCGACTGCATGTGATTTTGACTACCTTAAACTTTAAGCAGCATTAATCAGTATATACGTAACAAGTTCAATGGACAACCAACAGTAAAGGCATTACTTCTGTAGCTGGGCATCATGATGTGCTTATTGGGATGCAGTGGTACGAGTTATGCTCGGGTTTAAGAACATCTAGAATTGTTCAGACCAGTCACAGAAAGCTAAGCATCTTTCTCGTTTGTCAGAATTCCTGAGATCATGCATTACCAAATATAACATTTGCTTGCTTCTGAGACAATGGCAGCGACATTGTCTTGCCAGCGACAACTACTGGAGTGGAGGAGATGGAGTGGAGGAAAAAAATGATCACGATAGTTAGCTGTATCAATATTTTTATACAGACGTAATCTTGTTTAAGCAGTGGTATCTGTTAACCATCACAATACAGTAAATTTCTGTTGATTAATCACTAGCTCCATGGGAGTCAACCATGGGATATGATTAGATGATAAATGACAGAATCTCATTTAGATAGCTCTGATAAAAATACTTCTGCCATATAATTTTTTTACACATTTCTACATTTACACAGAATCACAATCAATGTGCTGTACTGAAGGTTTTAAAATGAAGTAAGCCGGTTGTATCCAAACCGTGTTGCACCAATCTGTTTTTTTTCCTGCATCAGAAAAAAAGGAATAATAAAATTACAGTGGTTTATTCAGATAGGAGGACCCCCAGGAAACCTTGCTTGACATAATAAAAAGTAGATTATTGTCCCTAAGCCATTAAGAGAATCACTTGGCGATGTGTTTAATACTCTCCCTCCATACTTTACCCAAATCAGCATTAGATGCTGAAATGAATTTGATTTGTTGTCCTTTCTATCATTACTATTGGAAAATCTGAGTAAAATAAAATAAACAAATAAATGAAGAGTTTTAAGATGTACAGTATCTATAAAAAACAAACCCCAAAAAGGACATGAAGAAAGAATAAAACAATCTTAAGGATAACCTATCTATAGACTGAAGGCTTTTTTATGGATTGAACAGGATATTCAGAATTAGTCTTACAGTCGCTGTAATGATAGAACAGAATTACATACTGTTAAATTTTATACGGAAGAACATAAACTTCTTGGGTCAAGTGGAATAAAAGTGTGATCAGTGAAGACTATGATAGAGAAAGGGTGCATTAGGTATGACCAACTTTATTCTTTATGATAAATCATTTTAATCCCAGTGGGAGTGTCTTTCCAGGTTAACAATGGTCCATTGCACAGGTCTTACTGAATGGTTTGACGAGTATGGAAATGATCCTTATTACAAGTTACAGTCTTTCCAGTCACAAGATCTCCTCACAACATAAGATTTATAGAGTTCTCGGGTTGGCAGGTTTAGACTGAGCAGTTCACAATCACTATTAAAACACCACCTGGTAGAATATCTTCTCTCGAAAAGGACTTCATCCATTACATATACATATACAAATAAGTAGGAGAATGCAAACCAGTACATATTTCTCTTACTGTTTCTTTCTAAAATCATCTCAGAACGTTTTTTTACAGTGAATAAATATCAACTTATTTATGTTCTATGTTCTGTCAACCGTTGAAACAGTAAAAAAAATAAAATGAGATGTAAAATAAAATGTGATTCAATTTAACTTATTTGCTTTTGCAACTGTACAGTTTTCTATGAGACATTTGAGAAACTTTTACAATTAATTTAAAGTCGAGCACTATGATATCTATCTTATGCTCTTTGACCAAAGCAGTGTGTTTTCCTAGGACTGAAATCCTAACTTACCACCTGTGTTTTTAGCTTCCATTTTTCCGTCTTACTTTATTGCTTTACTGCCCAAAATTTATCTGTGCATCCCCATTTATTATTACATGAACCATATATTTGTTTGCAGTGGTATTTGCAAAAGTAAATTATTTAAACGGATAGACACAAATTAGGGCTATGTATTCGCAAGGATTAATTAGTAATCATTTATAGATGTACATTTTTTAATTTCTGATTTAAATATTTATAAAATCACATGTCTGTGGTTAAAACTAAACACCTGCCTGCTGTATTAACAGTCATTTGCACTTGAAAGCAGACAAATCTCTGATAAATCAGACTGAATGATTGATTGAATTACCAGCAAGCATACAATATTTACATTTACAGCATTTGGCAGACGCCCTTATTTAGAGCGTAAATAAAAATTTAAATAAAAATCTGATTAAAATGTTATTTAAATATGTTAATTTAAATTATCTTTAACTACTATGAATATAAATATTGTGATGCTTAGCTGTATTGATTATTTTACACAGGTCTTTTTACAAATATGGTTTACTGTAAGAAAAAAAATTTAATAAGTCTGAAATAATTATTTCCTTAAATTGTACAAGATGTACGGAACCACTTTTATTAAAAAACACACAAAACGTAATTATTTTTGTTTAAAGTTAAGTTCTAATATTTCTGTACAAAAATCCTACTTAATCTACCAACACCCTATCCTGCCATATCTTTAACACCTCAGTGACGCCTGCACCTCCATGGGCAGCTGATCTTTCATCACATACTGTTCTTGCGTTGACCCCACAGCCTCCCATACTCAGTACCACCACTACTTCCTGTGGGCTGAACACACCTCATAGGGAAATGCAAGACAGAAAAGATGCAAGAGATACCACCTTTATGAGGGTGATTTTCAGATAGTGTAGCTTAGAGCTGGTATATAACAACATTTGCCAGCTAAAATAATCAAAACTCCAAAGGAATTATTATGTCTGTAACAATATAACAGTACTGAAGGAATGAAGAAAAAAAGTAGATGGGTAGTGAAAAACAGAAGGGGAAACGGAAGAGTTAGACATCCAAGATTACGCTAATTCCTGCACCTTTCTTGCCAGCTTTTAGAAAGAGAAAACAAAAAAAAGTGCGAAATAAATGCCAATAGAAAAAAAAAGGGGGGGGGGGGGTTATATAGACCACCAAGCCAAAAAGGAGTGAAGGAGAGAACAATTATTGCCAATACTGACAAACAGGCTACAAAAATATATTTTTTTAAAAATTAAACAGTTCTCTTATATTAAGATAAGAGAAGATTTTTTTTAAACGCCTTATAAATAATGTGCCTATATTCTTAAAATAGAACGTTTCTAAGTTTAGTGATGTATTTGCAGCTACTCATAACAGGGAAAGATGGTATTTGCTGCAAAAAAATAGAGCATCAGACACATGGTGACTATCAAATTTTACTACTGTTTTATATTCCAGATGTGGTTTTCAATCATCACTCCACTTTTACTGGTTAAAATGCATTTCTTGAAAAAGACAGGAAAAGAATGCTATTCAAACAAATAAAATACAGCTATATGTTGTTGAAAAATTAGGTTATAGAAAACTAATTTGCACTAATTGACTTTTCGCAGCCCTAATTACAGTTTTTATTTTAATAGGATTCATTTAGTTTCCTGCTTAAGTGGTAGGCTGCTAAACAACTTGATGAAAAGAGTGTTAAAGAAAACATCTGAAGTTTAAAACCTTATCGCAGAATAAAACATATAGCACTAATTTTTTTAATTTAGATTATCAAGGTAAAATTACATCAAGGTAAAAAGTAGGAGATCAATATATTTAAAAAAACAACTTCTTTTGCCGCTTACCGAAGCAGTTGTTCCGATGAGGGACAAACATCTTGCAAGCTGCAGCAATCTGTAACTCTGCACTCAGCACAGTTTTAATGATCAGGTCCTCTATATGACCCATCAGCACTGATACACAACAAAGAATACTTCAAGTTAATCACACTGACCAGGGACTAGTCAATTACTGTCTTATTCTATTTTGATTCTCAACATAAAGCAACTTGAAAGGAAGAATTAAGCAAGTTTGTATGGCACAAATTCTTAAAAATCTGTCCTTGTTCTTAACATGGCATAGGAACAAATAACATTGGTGTGCGTAATTTTTTGCCTTTACTCACATGAGGTGTCCTTTCCCTCCTGTTTTAAATATCTCAGCATCGCACTCATGCTCCATTTGTTACCATAATCCTCTACTTCAGGGTCATCACAGCTAAAAAGGAAGACAAGGCAGTCAGTGTTTGCGTTTGCCAGAACAGCAACAAACATTGAGCACAGTGTACGATGTTGACGTGATTAACAAACAAGCTGAATTATTTTACATCAGAGGATGCATTCCTTCTCCGTTTGGGAACAAGGAACAACAGTGAGTGATTTAACTGTTCATGACAGCAAAATCCTTCCTAATTAGTTTCTTTTTCATCTAAATCTAGCATATTGACTAGCTAAAAAGAAGAGAAAAAAGACCTCCCACTGCTAAAAGGTGCCTAATGTTCCGCAGTCAAGTTTCAAAGTAAAGATTAATTTTTGACATAACGCTAATGTCACTGTTTGGTGACACTAACATGACACCAAAAATAACCAGCAATGTATTGAAGAAAAATGTACATATACTGTATTATTTGGTCTAAAGGTTTGAAGCACACAGGATGGCTGAAGTTAGAACTGATCTTATGTTACCTGACATAATCGTTGCTTTTCTTGTTTACACTGTAGTTGGTGAGGTGCATGAACTGATTCTTGATGTTTTTCACAGCATAGTCATATTTCACAGTAGCAAATCTAGAAATCAATACAGCAAATACAGAATATCAATACATGATGCCAACATTCCTGAGGTGAAATTGTTAGATAACACTAAAATGAATAAGCTTAATAAATTTCTTTAAGACTTTAAAAACAAAGCCAAAGGAGAAGCAGCATCTTTCATCCAGCATCAAGACCTTTCTCTTTAAAGAGCTCCTAGAATAGAAATGATAGGCAACCGCATACAATTGAATAAACAAACTTTAAAATATTTTTTTTCTTCCCTTGTTAAGGTATAGGTCTGTCTTGTTAGTGTACAGTCCTGCATTTTTTTCACTGAGTGGACAGCACATGTAGAATAATGGGAATTTCCTGGCATAGTGAACCACTGAATGCCTGCAAAGCCACTAGAATGTCTAAGCAAAAAGTTGGATTCACTTACAGTTCTGCCAGAATTTGGAAAAGGTAGTTAATAACTGTTAATATAAACTAAAGCATCACTCAGTAAAGGCCTTTCTTATGCCAATGCTAACAGTGTCAGACCAACCATTTTATACACCGCCCCAGTCAACCTGATCCCCCAGTCTCCCGAGACCACACCTAGCCAACACTAAACCAGCTCCAACTGCTTTATTTCCTCAAAGCCAGCTTTACTTCACAATGGCCACTACTTAATTATGGAACTAAAACAATGGGCTGCAAAAGTGGCTGTAAAACGAGTCTTAATGTTAACTATAGAAATGTAGGCATTACATCCATGAATAAAATTTAGTTAAACAATAAAAATTGCAGGCATTGCATCACTTGATAGTAGCCAGTAAGTCTTTTCATTAAAAAGAACCAGCGACTGGTTTTTATCGAACCAAAATGTTTTTGCTGCCATCTAGTGGTCGTAAACATCAGATGAACATAAAAAGGGAAAAATGTTAAAATGGCAAAGATAACTTAATAAGATAAATAAAATTTATAAGCAAATTTAAAAACTGCCCTTAAACAAGACTTAGAAGTAAAACTGATACTTTTTAGCTTGATTTTATTATATATTTGTTCATATCCATCCACAGCGGGTTCCAGACAACTGTGGACATACTACTGTAGATCGTAGGTATTTGAAGCGGGTTTTTTATCAATTAAAATTTCACTGAATTCTGGTAGGAAAAATAACAACCGGCACTCACCTTGTTAACCCCTCCTCATAGATGTAAATAATGACTGGGTCATAGGACGTCACCAGCACATATAATCGCACATCAAACTTAAAATCTGCAGGAAAAAAGGAAAGTAAACCTTAGACAATACAAAACACATACATTAGTGTCTAACAAATCATTTGTTCTAAACACATGCTCACCATCGATCAGTAACGGATTGCTGATGTACCGTGACACCAGGGTGTTTTCATCCAGCGAGATCTGACTTGGCTAAAAGGAGCAACACCGAAAAGAAAGCTTTATAATCAATACATAGACCATTATGATTTGTCACACAAGCCAGTGATCACGAAAATTCCAGAAATAAGATACCACGTTATTCATAGCATTATTTGATTAGCTATCTATGCAAAACTTCTTAAAATAACATCAACAGTACAGTAATACACACACTCTGAACGATTAGGACACTGATCTGCATTAGAAGCTCATAAGACCTGCATCATATTTACAGGAACATCAACACATGATGTTTCTGTGTCTGAAATTTATTTCAGGTGGGTTTTTTAAGGATTAGGTGGTGCTGCTACCAGCTTCACATCTGGCACTGGTTCACACAAACACACACAAAAAACATTAAACCGCCCTCTTTCCAAATATTACTAACATTCTTTCCACTTTCTCAGAAAGGATTGGTACTATGCAATATGGCCAAAACAGAAAACTATGAGCAAAGCCAAAACTGAATGACTTGATGTGTTTGTGATTTATTTAAAGGCATACAGATGTTTATGACACCTTTTAAAAGGTCTATTCTGCATTAATTTTTTTACAGAGAAAGAGACACACACACATTCTTTATCATGTATATAAGTTAGACTAATTTCTATTTTCCATGACAGGAAGTGAGCATGCATAAATTGAAAAAGATTCACCCCTTATTTAAGTTTAAACCAACACCAAATTGTTACTGATTTACATGTAAGCTGGTTTTTCTTGTATTTTACTGGAAGATAAAGACTGCAATTTACTGCAGTTTTGGATTAGTTTGCTTGTTGGGTTATGTGCCATTCGGTTCTGAAAGTCTAAATAAAATGGGTCACGCTCTCTCTGGCTGCTGAAATGCATAATGCCCCGTCCAAATATGACACAACTGCACCAATAAGGCTGCTGATTCACATGGCACAGTATGTAAATATCAGTATTAGTGGACTTACACTGTTGACCAGGTAGATTCCTCTGCCTCTGGAAGATGCAACAGGTTTGATAATCCATGGACCTTTGTCTTTACAGCAAGCATCTACAGTTCAAATCAGAAGACAGTGAAAGATTAAAGTGCAGTCCAAATGAAAAAGAGTAAAAAAACACACAAACTGCAAATATAAACAACACAAGCATAGTTTAAAAACAATGTCATTCTCACTGCAAAATTCTTGATATTCGGCAGGAAGGATGAACGTCTGTGGCACAATTTGAAAGTTTTGATATCCATGTGCCTGCTGCATTCGCTGAATGTTTTTATACAGCCGGTCTTTCCGCGTCAGCTCATTTGACCTAAAATAAATAAACATGGGAGTGTTTTAAATAAAATCATGTAGAGTATTTACTGAGGAAGATAATCCGTACTGAAAACAACATTAAAACAGTTTACTGAAGTCTTTACTTCGGTAGGCTGTCCCCTAATTTAAACAGGCCAACATTATCATATGCCAAAACTTATTCCAGCGACGCAGTAGCGTAGTGGTTATCAGTTGGCCACACGACAAGGTCTCAGGTTCGATTCCCAGCCAATGATTTTTCTGTGCCAAGTTTGCATGTTCTTCCCGTACTTGCGTTGGTTTCATTTGGGTACTCCACTTTCCTCCCACAATCCAAAGAGAACATGCAGATTATGTAAGTGTGTGGTCAAAAAGTCAGAGACCTCACCCAAGGCGTTCGTACTAACCACTACATCACCGTGCCACCTCCCCCATCTAAATTTTCTGTATTAATAAAACAGTAAAGTCAATCAAACGTCTTTAGGTTCATCCAACAGTATCTAAGTATTCTCAGTATTTAAGTCTAGGCTAAAATCTATTTAACCAGGCATTTTACTGTTACTATTAGTTAGTCTTGCCAGGGTTATTGTCTGGACAATTAATACATTTTACAACAAACCTTTCACTTTCTTCCTCTCCCTCTGTTCCTCTTCTTCCCTCTCTCTCCCAGTCTAGCATTTAAGGTCTACTGACCTGTAAATAGTTTATACTTGTATAGGGCAATGTACAGTCTAATGCAGAGGAGTCAAACTCCATTCCTGGAGGGCCGCTGTCCTGCAGAGTTCAGTTTTAACCTTATTTCAAACAACAAACCTTTTTAAACAAGCCTGTCCCAAGGCCATGATTATCTGTATCAAGTGCAATTAATTAGGGTTAAAGCTAAATTCCGCAGGACTTCGACCCTTCAGGAACTATGTTTTACACTACTGGTCTAATGTATAGTGTGTACAGTGTAGTCACTTTTCAAGTAAAAAATTTAAACTGAAATATGTGTAAGCAGTGCAAGTACAAAACCATCATATAAAGGTAAAGATCCACCCAGTGTGTTTTTGATCTCACCAATTTGTCACCAATCAACCTGATGTATATGTTTTTGGACTGTGAGAGGAAACCTGAGTACTTGAGAGCAAACCCACTCAAGCATGAGAACATGCAAACTCCACACAGAAAGACCCCTGCCTGGAAATTGAACCCAGTAAAAATAGTAACACTTAATTAAACAGTGTCTTATTAATGATTAGGATATTGTTAGAAAACAGTTAGAAAATGTTTTAAACTTTTTAAAGACAGAGCATCGGGTAGGGTGGGTTGAGCAAAACTTAATAGCATTTAAAGAAACATGCATTAAAACAGGTCGCTGTGAAAATGTTTTTGACAACATAGAAATTAGTGGGCTCAAAGTATATACCAGACTTTTCATTGAGAGCCTGAAGCATTATATTAGTTTGATTTAATAGAAAAATAGGCATCCAATGATCCATAACTAAAAATCATATATAAATGCTGCTACAACAAAACACTTACTTGAAAATATGCATGAAAGAATGAAAAACAATCTAGCAGATTAAAATAATAGTGGCACACCTGGGAAAGTGGTTGACTTTCTGGAAATCCTGCAAACTGCGGAGCAGATGGGTCTTAAGGTGGGAGCCTGTCCACATGAGGTTGAAATCGATACTATTTGGATGGACCTAAACAGAGAGACATGTCCTATTTGATAGGATAAAATAACAGTTAAGCTAAACATTCAACAATATAGAAGACTGTTGAAAAAAAAGGTTTAGCTTCCAGCAGTCAGTGTTTTCATTATCACAACAGAAAGAGTGACCTCTCTATAGCACAACTCACCCACTCTTTTGCCTCTCGTCTTACCCTGCTTTTCTCTCCCGCTCTATTTGTGAACGATTTGGCACAGTCCTGTGCACTGACTATGAGAAACCCAGATGTTAGCAATAGAAGTTTATTAAAGCTTGGCTGAAGTGTTGCTGGGGTAGACACAAGTTTTGCCTTTGATGATGACTTTAGGGAAAGTCCAGCAGTATTGAAGTGAAATAAAAAGGGCATTAATAGTAAGTGCTCAGATAGCGTGATAATGGTGCAAGTACTCCCTTGTGAATCAGGATAAGCAATTTTGGAGGCCAATCACCTAGGCCATTTCCAAGAGCACATTCCTAAGCTTTGACATCGACAATGTCAGTTAGTGAGTTAGAGGCAAACAGAGACTTCTTTACTGTATTCTGTTTCAATACATCATGAGAACCTTACATCATAGGGGCTGAGGTATCCATCTACAACCCTGACTGTTTGAAATAGGACAACAGATTTCCTAAATAATATAATCTAATTAAAATCCTTAAACAACCACACTTTTTATTTTTAAATATTAAACCCGAATATTTACATATTACATATTTTATGTGTATTTTAAGAGCAGCATGGTGGCGTAGTGGTTCGCCTCACAGCAAGGTCCCGGGTTCGATTCCCACGCAAGAGGTGTTTCTGTGCAGAGGCTGCATGTTCGCCCAGACTAATCCGGTTTCCTCCCACAGTCAAAAAACATGTACATGTTAATCGATGACTAAATTGCCCATAAATTGCCCATTGAGTGAATTGCCCATAAATTGCCCATTGAGTGTGCACTGGTATAGGTTCCTGCAGTTCCCTGTGACCGCGAAAATAAGTTGGTATAGAAAATAAGCAAATGAATGTTTTCATTCACACAGATAATATTAAAGGAAGTGTGAAAAACTCCAAAAAATATATATATTTATTTAATATAATTTATAATAGTAAACTAAAATGATATATAAAATGTAATAACTTGGGGCGGCGCGGTGGCGCAGTGGTTAGCACGGTCGCCTCACAACAAAAAGGTCCTGGGTTCGAATCCCAGGCACGGGGTCTTTCTGTGCGGAGTTTGCATCAAATTTTGCCCATTGGACCGTGTTCGTGGATCAAACAGAATTCGTTGTGAGTTAAGGGGTTTGTGAATCAAGGCCCTACTGTCTACGCATCATTGTGTAGGTTGGTACTCTTTTTAACTAGTGTTATGTTGTATAATGTATAATGCTGTACCTCATGAAATCCATGATTTACAAGAATGTTTCGAACAAGTCGACTCTCTGTACGTACAATCTTGAAGGCCAAGTTGTATCTTTCTGCCAAAATAATGTAACATCATACAGTTTCAATCTCAACTTCTACAAACCTACCCATCTTCTCTATAGCACAATCTTAAATTATTGAACGACAGTTTAAAAAAACATTTTGTGCTTCTGCCTGATGTAACTTTATGTAACTTTATCAACTTTATGTGATCTATAACTATGCTATGAATGTTGGTATCAGAAGGTTGTATTTAGGCATTTCGAAAACATCTGGTCTTCTAAGATTGACTGTATAATGGCTTTAATATGCGCAAGTGCAAACGTGTCTATTAAAAAGGAAGTTTAATGTTTATCTATGCATGACTTATTTACTTTTGTACCTCCAATAGAACAAACGGTTTCATCTTTGGAAACAATAGCTTCAGCATGAAAAAGCAGAATCGGGATCTTTCTGCTGCCCCCACTCCAGGCTATACAGGGATAGCAACTACAAAATATAGAAAAAAAAAACAAAAATTAATCATGTTTTTAAACAAGTCTCCAAGTAGGGCTGTCAGATTATGAGATTGAGATTATGACAATTTATCGCCTGTTTTTGCGCTTTAACGTTAAAAGCTTTTAAAGCTTTGCCAATTAAATGTTTAAGCATTCAAAAAAGCAACTCAAAGCATTTCATAAATCACACAAATTTATGCCTTATTAACGCCTAACTGTAAATATTTTATTATAGATAAAAAGGAAATCAATATTTCATGTCCTAACAGTGGCATTTATCTATTTAGCAAGATCTAAATGTATTGACTTTTTCTACAGTTGCATTATGAGCCGTTAACATGAGTTAAGATGGTGATAAAGAGTTTTTGAAGCGCGCTTGGGGTGTCAGAAAACTCCAATGCTCTGGCTTTCAAATCACGCTGCTCCACTCACCTACTCTGGTTGAAAGTAGAGTACTGCAGGTACTACAGCTTTCCCTTGTGGCTAATAGAGAGTGTGCAATAATTGCAGTTGAATTCAACAATCTTAGTTAGGTCAAATAGTTGCGACTATACACTTATTTAATAATCATGACAGCCTTACTGCAAGATTGTTTTCAATTCTGTAGGTCAGCTTTGTGGTGTCTCTGTTCTTTCCATGGTTAACTGTTTAACCACATGCAAATTTTATCCATTTTATCAAAAAGCCAGTAAACTTTAAAAATTAACCCTGACTGTAAATATTACCATTAATAAATTAGTGTAATCTTATATGATGCTTTTTAGTAAACTAGCCCAACCGGTAATGTGTATTCCTCCCTTAATCCCAGTGTTTCTGTGATAGACTCATATTCCTGTTTTTGTTCTTTCTTTCTTTCCTCAAAAGTAAAAGGATAATCAAATCCACATTATAATGTACCGATCATTCCTTCTTCTTCTTCTCCTTTCGACTGCTCCCATTTAGGGGTCGCCACAGCAAATCACCGGTCTCCACCTAGCCCTATTCTCCATATCCTTCTCACTTACACTCACTAACTTCATGTCTTCATTTCTTCTTCTTCTCCTTTCGGCTGCTCCCATTTAGGGGTCGCCACAGCGAAT